>JAPYYW010001046.1:0-45329 GCA_030522545.1 Cremastinae sp. A BG-2022a
GTGCAATTTTTGAATAAATTCTGTCTCAAGAAATTTCAACTGATGATTTTACATCAAATTAACACATAAGGACAAACTTTTGAATAGACTGTCTCGGTTATTCTATACCTTAAGTAAAAATAATTCGCGAGGTATTATTCACCGATGAGGAGTTCATTACGAAAGAAAGTACGCGTGTCTCCCCGCATATAGCCAAAACCATTTATCATTGGACGGAGGCATCAATCAGATTATGCTCGTTGACATTGTTTTTATTTGGTACGTAAATTTTTCTAAATATATTATTTCAAACTGCTCCGGCGTGTATTAATCTTCGATACCATAAATCCACAAGTCATCAATCTTCGTGACGGGAGCATGACTCTCGAAGAGCGTGTTCGTATATATTTTTGTGAAATGAATCGACTAAATTTTATCATCATACATATCCACGTGAAGCAAAAAAAAAACCATTCGTATATAACGTCTGTATTTATATAATTATCTCGAGTTTTCATTTATGCGACTCTTGTGGGTCAGCACTAAAATGTGTTTTTCTTCTTCATTTTTCGCCGTATCTCTCTCGCGGGGGGAGATCGGTCCGAGATTCGTGAGATGCAGGGGGGGGGAGGAAGTAATCACCGGCCAAGCGACAATTTTTCTTCCGCAAATCTTGATCTCGAGCTTCGTTGCAGTGTGCACTATATGCGCGGATGCATTTCTTCAGCCAACATACGAGAGGCCGTAGATCTCCTCGAAGACGTTTTCAGGGTGCGTTTGTGGGCGTCCCGAGTCGTGTGTGGAGAAAAAGAGCCCGGAGAAGCCAATCTGCCGTGCACATATCGTACACGTATTACGGGGGATACATAGGATGACGCTTTCAACGGGATATATCCCTCAAAGTGGCAACTGCGCACGGAATACTTTGTGGATTCAACCGCGCCGCGAGAGGAGGACAGTTGAGCCCGGCGTGAAGGCCGAGGCAAACTTTTCTTCCTTATTTTCTGCCACTCTCATTCGATTTCTCTTTTCTTTCCCGTTGAAGTGTTTCATGCTCCCCCCCACTCACTAGATCGTTCCGTGACGATAAACATTTCTCCTCGTGACCCCGCAGACCCGATAAAAGCAACATCTGTTCTATTTTACAGTTTATCAAAATATTCAGTTTCGCGTGCTTTTTTTTCTCTCCCATTTGTCTTTTTTTTCGAGGCTCTGGCGGCCGTGCGCTCGCGTGCGTTCCTGTTTCGCTTGTCTGATCAATATTTGTCACTTCCACTGATGTTGAACCGAGCCGGGCGCCGCTGTTTCCGATCGGTACTATTTGATAAATGGCGCTCTATCAATTTTTTTTTAGCTCGCTTCTCTTTTTCTTTCCTTGCCCCTTCGGCGGCTCGGAACTCTTTTCACGTCGCAACGACGAATTTGCAAAGTTTCTCGAAGTTGAGTGAAAAAAAGGGGGAGACGAAGGAAAAAAAGGGAAAATTGGCCCGAGCGAAATTCTATGCTTGTATTTATCACGAAACTTTTCTCTTTCGAAACTCGAAAGCTGTCCGTGGGTATTTATTGAGAAGTTGGTGAATATAAAAAACATTGGCTAGTATCGTGGCACTCATCAACACTCGAGAAAAGGTTCAATTCGAAATACGAATTGCACGAATAATTATTCGGATTTAGTTTTATGCGATGCGTTTTCTGCGCGAGTCTCTGGTTCGCAAATTCACTGGCGATTTGAGTTATGCAATGGACGAATGGAAATTTTTTCAAAGGAAAAGTTTCTCATTCTGAAATGGTATATTGTTTTTATCTCTCGCTGATACTTTTTTTTCAACTTCGTGGAAACTCTTGTTTTTCGGTCTCCATATGAATGCGAAATATTCCAAAATGCCACGAGGAGTCAACTCGCCGATTGTTTCTTTTCATTCGAGTTATACATTTTTATCGCTCGGCGTGATCTTTTTGTGAAAATGTAAACGAAAAATAAAGAAATAGATTTCCAGCTGGTGTTCACATGGCATGCGCCAGCCCCGAACTTTTTTACCTTTTCGCATAATTAAAGCTTTTACACGAGAGGATGTAAACTAGAATGCGGGCTAATATGAAATTCCGGCATGGTCCAGAAGTTCCTGATGCGAGCATCAGCGAAAAAAGAACCCGTGACTAATGCTGCGGAGGTCTTCCTCCCACTGCTGAAAACTAATTACTGCAAGGCAAAAAGCGTGAAAAAAGTGATTCAAAATAAAAAGCCCGAAACAATTTCATTTTGACATAATACTAATTCTAACTAACCTTCACCTTCCGTGAGATTCCAATTATATAGTGCGCATCTATATATTACGCAAATTGATTATTAACTGATCGATAATGATAATTTTAAGCTTCGTTAATTGCTCCATAGATCATAAAAGTTGACCTTTTTTTAAATTATAAATATAGTTAATTATATATTAACTTCATACTAATGGAGTGACTAATGCAACGGAAGTGTTCCTCCCACTGCTGAAAACTCATTACTGCAAGGCAAAAAGCGTGAAAAAAGTGATTCAAAATAAAAAGCCTGAAATAATTTCATTTTGATTTAATACTAATTCTATAACCTTCACCATGATATTCCAATTATATAGTGCATCTATTACGCAAATTGATTATTAACGGATCGATAATGATAATTTTAAGCTTCATTAATTGCGCCATAGACAACAAATGTTGAGCTTTTTTTCTTAAATTATAATAAGTATATTTAATTATATATTAAATTCATACTATTACTGATAATTTATTTAAAAAATTAATAGTCAAACAATCATTGTCAAAGTAATAAGATTATTTTATGTTTCGTTTGTCTATATTATTGATTTATTTTTATTTCAGAAGTAAAACTTTTATATTTCACTGTTCAAGTTATATACCGTAACCACATATATAATCAATAATTGTAATATTATACAAATCACAACCGTGTTCAAGGGTATATAGGTAGACAGTTTGATGCTTATTTAAAAAACTATGTAAAATATAAAAATTATGTAAAAATTTAATCAACCAGCTCCGCCCATGCACTAAACATTTTATTTTTACTTTTTTAACAAAATTCTCGGAGAGATGGCAAAAAATATAAATTCTTTTCTCTCTGCTCGGTACAGCGAGCGATTAATTTTATAGGAAAGAACGTAAAAGTGAAAAAGGTTTTTTTATAGTTCGCCTGTGGGGAGCTTTTTTCGGAATCGCAGCTTGCACCGGTCGTGTGCAACAACTCGAGGCACGAGCACGATTTGTATACATCTTTTTACAGAGGGTCCACTTGCGAAAACTGGGAAGTATGTAAATTTGGAGAATGTATGCTGGAAGCATGCGTGGGAATTTCTCTCTCTCTCTCTCTCTCTCTCTCTCTCTCTCGCTTGCTCGTACCTTCTGGTCACGAGAAAACATATTGCAAGCTACTGAAAACTTGATACCAGTTCGCCCGAGAGGACAAAGCGCGCCTTAAAAGCGAATGCTCATTCCTCAGACGCACGAGCAAAAATCTGCACCATGGAAAAAAATATGTATGCTTTCGTATTTTCTTACCGTCGTAAAGATACCTCAGCAAGAAAAGATACCAGAATATAAAGAATTCGCAGGAATGAAATACACCCTCTACACATATACAATAATCGATAGCTACGAAATTTAATACAATGTGAACAAAAAATTAAAAAAAGCTATATTATATATATGTATATTTACTACGTACAAAATATGGTAGCGAGGAGTAGATTTATGACCGAAAAAAAAAAAGATTAATGGTTTTGTGATGTGAAATCGTAACGTGTTGTTCTCCCAACGAGGAGTAATTATTTTTCTATGCTCGATATGAGAACACAAAGATGAAATGGTCTGTTAAGGTATTAAATTAAAGGCGTGCTCTCGCCATTTTTTTTTCTTTCTTTCTCGCACAGGGACTGGTCAGCGAGACCTCATCATCGATGCAGCAAAAAATAACAGAAAAAAAAAGAAGAAGAATCTCCCCTGACGCATGCGGTGAGTGCGCGATTCATCATGTCACGCAGAGCTCTCGAGTCCGGCGAGCCGCGAGCGCTCGCCTCGACTTGTAACGAGAGTATCCTCTATTCATGGAAAATGTTCTCCTTTCGCCAAAATGACATTAATATTATAATCGATTCAACAGGCGGACAGGTGTGGGCGAGGAAACCAAAGAGAGACGTCTATGGTGCAGTATTTCAAGATAATATTTTGACGATTACTCGTCTGAAGAATTTTTCGAAACATTTTTTTACATCATTTTTTTGCTGCGTATCGACTTTGAAAAAATGCAGCCAAATTTTTCAATCCCACCAAATCAATCGAACATTTTTATTACGAGATAAATATATACGAAGATTTTTCAACTTACAACTCTGGGTCACATTTTTTTATCGATGCATTAAAAATTTTAGTTTTTCACGATAACTATGTTATTGGTTCAAGATTTTTTCAAAAAACTGCAGAATCAAGGATACTATGCTTCGGATGTTTTATCGTCTTGAAACTGATGGATTATTTCGCAATATTGCTCGTGTTATTTCACGATCAAGCAGGTCCTTTTTTCATCATTCCTGTCTGTGAGTTTTTCATGATAAATTGAAGAAATTAGATTTCGTATTTTTGCGATACATTAAGCATGTTTTTTCTTGTTATCTATATCAATTAATAGTTTGGCCATACTTTTTACAGAATTGTGAACTTTGATATGATTTAAGCAATTAAAAATGAGCAAATTTATCAAAACCTTTTTGAATGTGTAACTTTTATCATAAAAACAATAAATTAAATACATGAAAATAAGTTTGACAGCCATTTGATAGTTTCTTATCCACATTCCGGAAAAATACGTGTATGAACTTCCGATAAAAAGAATGTTTAAATGCTAACAGAAATTCCAACAAAACTCAGAAATCACTCAGTGAATAATTTTCAAATTTGACACAACATTTTTTTATATATTTTGAAACAATATGTCAAAACAAGTAAAGTATATACTACACATATAAACAAAAAAGTATACAAGTAGATTTTACTATACAAAAGAGACAATAACTATACTGATTATTATGCACTAATTACATCTCATTTAGAACCTTTCCCAATTATATTCAATTTTACTATAAAAATATAATTAGGTTATTAATAAGTAGTATAGTTTACTATCGTAATATTTTCAAATTTAGTAAATATCTTTTTTTCAAATATTTTCGTTTCAACACAATTTTTGAGCTTGATTCCATCGAAATCCTAAGAAGCGACCATTATATTCCTATATTAAAAAAGACATGAGGTCTCTAATCAACTTATCGGAGTAGAGCGCATTAACTTTTGGCTAAATTTTTGGCTAAATTCACTAAAAAAAATTCAATGTGCACTGCTTTGAAAATAATGTCCTTGATGTAAAATCGTTCATTGCAAAAATTTTCAGGAATTACCAATTCGAGGATACGAAAAGATATCGCCACCTGAAATTTCGAAATTTTCCTATTTTCGATTCGAAAAAAAACTTGCAACATAATTTTCTATTATTTATATCAAATAT
The DNA here is from genome assembly GCA_030522545.1 of Cremastinae sp. A BG-2022a. Taxonomy (NCBI): domain Eukaryota; kingdom Metazoa; phylum Arthropoda; class Insecta; order Hymenoptera; family Ichneumonidae; species Cremastinae sp. A BG-2022a. Next base: position 5,543 of record JAPYYW010001046.1, read on the forward strand.
ACCTGGACAGATATAGCTGAATTGTTCGGGGATCGTAAACATAAAAAAAAGAGAGAAAATTGGTCGAGCGTAATGAGGAAAAAAAATTTCAAATTTTCGTTAATGACTTGATCATTAAGTGTTTCCATGGTGATCGGTCGAGATCGAGTGAAAACCCGAATACGGTCTTAATTGCTCGGTTTTATGACGAAATTTAGAATCAGTAGGCCGGTGTAAAGCGTCGGGATAAGACGTGCCGGGTTTCGCAAGGCAGTTCCTTACCGAAAAACACTTCGTAGAAATAATTCAACAAGTTCAATTGAGTGTCAGTTTCAGTTATTTTACGAGAAGTGAATAGTTTGACATTTCTAATTTATAACATCGTTTCAAAATTCTTTTTTAAAAATGTTTGTGCGGATGTATTTCTATATTAAAAAAAGTGATGAAACCTCTAATCAATTAATCGGAATAGAGCGAATTATGCGAAGTTTTTTGAAGTGTGTGCCTATAGAAGAACAGCAAAATATCAATTCGAACAAGTTAAAAAAAGCGGCCGTATTGTCACTTGTACATCTTAAAATATAGTATAATTAAAGTCGAATTAAAAAAAAAGATGGTACTCACCCTGCAGATACGGTACGAGCTTGCACATAATCTTGCCGAAGACAAAGTCTCTGAGAATGGTGCCGATAAGAGTAAAGGGCATGCAGAGTACACCGAGCATCAGGTCGGATATGGCGAGGTTGAGTAAAAATACATTCGTAATAGTCCTCATACGTTGGTGTTGCACCAGAGTCAGTATAACCAGAGTATTCCCGATGACGGCCAATAAAAAAATAATTGCGTACAGCGGTATTTGTACCCGGCCGCTTTCCCACCAATTATTCTTTCCATAATCGGGTCCCACCCTCAACGAATTTACGATCGCCGTTCCAGCGGTCGCGCTCAAGTTCCACATATTATCTTTCGACTTACCATCGATTAAATATTCTCAGGGAATATCACAGACTTCCGACATAACGCTCTCGACGCGCGCTTGCCACCGTGTCTCTAACCGGCCGGGTGTGCAACTTTAACAGGGAAAACTTTGACGTTTATGAAAACGTTAAACCCGCTCTTTCCACGCATTATCGTGCCTTTTGGCAGTTTCCTACTTAATGTCATTCCCAGCTTAATTTCGAGACAGCCAGAGGCGCGCTCAATTCACGCTCCGACGATTCCGGGCTCGTTTCGCGTTTCCAACGACGGGAATAAAATTTCATTGATGAGATGCACAAATTCTACGTCGATTGCTCGATGTACCGACAATAATTGTCTGCTCGCCCAAACAATAATCCCTTCAGAGTCAAAATTGATCAAGAGATTTCCCATGATTTGAACCATTTTTTTTTAAGAACAAGATCAAGCTTTTCTCATAGTTTTCAAGGTTTTCCTATTTTCGGATCGTGATTAGTTTTTACGTTTTTTTTTGTTCATCACAAACGCAAACATATTCGATGGCAAAAAGTCGAGAGTCTTTGCTCGTGACAATTTGTTAAATTGAGCGTGACATGTCACTAAGCGAGAAAAAAAAAGAAGAGAAACAATGTATCGTAAAACTTTTGTCAATGTGTATGCGGATCGACGTGGCAGTTTTTCCGTCGTTTTTTCATCATTTTTCTCGTTCGCCTGGAGCTTCAAGGATACATGCTCACGCGCTGTGCACCGAGAAGACTTTTGTCAAGCAGACTAACCTGTCTGAATTTCTCACTTCTCGCAGCGAGGAAATAAAGCGAAAGGCGATGGGAGAAAAATCGAAGGAAAAATAAAAAGCTACACGACTGGAAAAACTTGGTCAAACTTTTCGCACGTTTCTGCCCGACTTATAAATTGCGTCATTGAGATACACAGAAGGGTTCATGATAAAAGGAATCATTTTATTTCCACTCATTGCGGTCATATTGACGAACTTTTATCAAAAACCCTTCATTTCGAAAAAAAATGTGTTTACCCGAAATTCTCGAAAAATATTTATTTTTTCGTTACCCGAAAATCTGTCGCTGACATTTTTTTCATTTTTGACATCGATTTTACGGTTATTTGCGGCTTGGATTTATCGTTCAATTTACTCGACGTACGAAAAATATTTCTTTTGCCAACTCGTCGTGTATTCTCTTTCACAGCCACCGCGTCAGCGGCGACGAGCCCGAGTTCAAGCGCGCGTATAATTAAATTTTTTCGTTTATGCAATGAAGCGAAAGTAAAAAAGAGAGAGAGAGAGAGATAAATGGAAAGGGAGTAAAGGAGAAGGTCCTCCTTCGGCGTGGGTCAAAAAAAAAAATCATCGACGAGCCAGAGGTTTGGCTCACGAAGTAAGCGTCAGTCGCTAATCCACTGAGGATTAAATGAGTTGAGGAAATGATGTACTTCCGGCTGCCCGGATTTCTCAGGAAGCTCTCACAATCACGGAATAATCCTGGAGAACGTCGTCTGCGCTCTTGCACTCGCAGCCCCGAGGAGAGTCTGCTGTGTCAAGAAAATGTCCTGATGCTTTTATCGACAAACTCTCCCGCTTGTTAAATAAAAAATTGTGTAAAATTTTTATCGCTTCCATCATCACGAATTTATCGAGTCGCGGTTGAAACGATCCTCAGGATTCGCGTAATTCCTATATACATTTGACCACAACGACCCGCACTTTCACCGCACTTGACATATTTTCCACAACGATAAATTTTTTAAATTCTTTCTAAATAAGCAACGACGATGAGTGAAAATAAAAACGGTTCAGGCAACGATTTGCGTAAATACGGACACACTCGGCGTTATTCACAATTTTCATTGGATCGGGTATACGCAAAACCGTTATTGGTCGATGAGCTCTCGAGGCTCCGCGCTTTTCGATACATTTTCGCGAACGCGCGCACGGTTATTACGAAATTTCTCGCCGGCACGCGAGATCTTCGCGCCGGCACTGGAGAAACGGAGCGCGTGCAAAAGTTATATGCCCGCACAGATTAAAAGCGTGTCTGTTGTAACGCTATAACTTTTTTGTACGAGAATATAGCCGACGTCGGGGAGTTGTGGAATAGTTCGGGTTGAAAATCACTTTGGGGGATGATCGAAGAAGTTAATTGTCAATTAAAGACGCACGGGGATGAGAGCGGGTTTAGCACGGTGGAATCGATACGGAGCGAAAAGTTTGCGAAGTATATACGGGCGCGCTTCATCTTTTTCCCGGCCGAGGAGGGAAAAACATCAGCCACGGTGAAAATTCTCCGCCGGCAGATTCGCCGTTACGACGACGACGAGAGTCGACGCAGATCTTTCCGCACTGTGGAGCGATTCCGGCTCGATTCTCTGTGTATACTACGGGGGAATATAATAATTCGCGGTCACAAAAGCGGCGCGTCACCGACACGCTTACTTCCTGTCGAGCGCGAACTCTCGTTCGTTTGGCCGGCGCTCTCGGTGGCAGCAGTCGTCCTCTCCGCCCGCGATGCTTGCCGCTCCGTCGGCGGCGCAACAAACCTACCCTCTTTCTCGCTTCGCGCCCGATCCCCTCCGGTCCCGGCGTCCCTCTCACTCTTCCAGTCCTTTCCGCCGAGCCAGAACCAACCGTGTCCCGCTCGACGAATAAGCTTTCGGTGCGCTAACCTCTCCCGAGCTTGTGGCCCGAACGGCAACTTCCGCCGCCCACCGGTTTCCGTTTCCCATGCAAACTTATTCCTTCGCGTCCCTATTCTTCCTATTTTTTCCCTCCCTTATCGGCTTTTTCTCTCGTGTATGCATAAAGTATATATGTATATGTACACGCGAACACGCGTCAATCCTCTCCCGCATTCTCGTCGGACTTCATCTCAAAAGGGCCATTTTCACGATAATCCTTTCATTCTTCCCCCTCGATCTCGAATAGTGTATATACTCGCCGAAACTCTCTTTCTTCATATGTCGTTAAGAGCATCATATATCTACAGGTTTACGCTCAAAAGTGCATATCCTGCTCCCGACTTTGGTTTACGATCCTTTCGCGTTTTCAGACGATCGACAGGATATACCCGACTTGCGCGACTTATTCGCCTTTCCCGTGACTCTCGACTATAGTTTCACAATTTCTTCTTACGACCCTCTGCGTTTAATGAAGCGCATGAGAAAGATTTTATGCCTCTTTCTCGCACTGCTATTCACTCTTCGGGTGGATTATAAAATTGTTCTCCTTGCTGGCATATACACTGTAAAAAATCTTGTGTTAAGAAGGTTGGCTACAAATGGCGAAAATAAATGAGGTTTTACATGTTAAAAGTATAGGGAAAGGAAATTTGTTAAGAACATGATAAAAATTAGAGAGAATGTTCTTTGTCACTAAATAAATTTATATAAATTCATGGTAAAGTTACGTTCTTATACACCGAATGCATATCTAAATATATTGTATAAAAATGGCTATTTCATGGTTCAATTGTTTGAAAAATACGTAGACGAAAATTCTAAAAAAAATTGTATTCACGTATTTCATATGGAATAATATTCTCTCCACATTTGAACGAATTTTTATCATTTCGTTATGTGTAGCCAATCTCCTTAAAATATGGTGTTAATTTAACGCCATTCTTGGTCTATATAGTTCCCACCGTTTGGTGTAGAATGACATGGTGTTAATGGATGTGGTTTGATATGCTGTATTTGATCAGTCCAAATAATTAACACCGCAATATAAACACCATTTAGTACGTAAAATTGATGAAGTAGCGCACTATTCGGTGCGAATAAAAAAGAGATACAGATTAAGCAACTCAATAATATAAAGAATTTTTTGGAATAATGTAAGTTTCAATTTGTTTGTAAGGTTCATGCACATTATATATGCAACGTAAAAAATTCCATGTTAACAAGTTTGTAAATTATTTTTTTATTTTTCTCTCTCTGAATGTAGAGGTTTACCCCCGTAATTTATAATCTATACTTGTTTTTTTTTTTAATTTTCTGTATGTACTAATTTTTTTCATAATGTAACGAAATCTATGCCATATTTTGATATTGATATTGAGTAGCAAATGTTCTGGCAATGTTTTAAAAATTTTTATATTCAAGTGTATCAGTTCTTTGAAATAATTATGCTTCCCCTCAAACATGATTTACTAAAGAGGTACCTGATACTACATTTTTCGCGTTTATTCTCGTCCGTTCATTGCCACTTAATAGAGTGGACTGCTAGAAATGTACACAAAGTTTTATTGCTGAATAGGTATGGACGAAGTTCGATACTTTTTTGAGAAATGATAATTTTTCAATAGGTGATTTCATCGATGGTGCAAAAAACATAATTTATTGAAAAATTATTAAGTTTTCAGGAAAGTATCGAGCTCTGTCCATCCCTATTGCTGAAAACATCGATTTTTAACCCCGTGAAATCAGCAATAAGTAACACCGTTCAACATCTTTTACCAAATACACCGGTGTTATTATTTTACACCATTTCCTTTTACCATTCACATAATTTGGTTAACACCGCAACATTTTTTACATTATATGCATCTTTTTTTTAACATAAAATATTTTTTTAAGGCAGATCACAGATAAATCATCGCGTTTACTGGTTGAAGCAGAAGAAAAAGTTTTTTAAAGGTGAGAAATTGTGAAATACTTTATCACGAGATGAAGTCAGTCCCCGATATGTAAAAACATTATTTAACATTATTAGTTCATGAAATATTAAATACATTGTTTTTTATGAAATATTCATGAAGGATATCTTGAGCAGTTTTTATTATATCAAAAAATATATGTATTTATTTTTGTACAAATTTAAGTCACGAGCTTGTTATAAAACAAGCATAAACGTTCGAGGTGGTGGTTATTGGTATAAATATTTATAATAAAAACTTCAGTAAAGTGCAACAGAATATTTTTAATAAAATTTTAAGTAGAGTAAAAGGTTGAAATCAAATAAGTACTATATATATATATAACACTTTCCACTGTACCACAAATTTTTTTACTCTCGAAAAAGTTGCGAAAAAAATATCTCCGTGTTGAGCGTTTGGCTGTAATCTTGGCACACTTTCAACATTCAGTATTTGATGCTCTTGAAAACTCGCAGAATTTTCTCATTCTCACATTTATATTCCCGCTTTACCCTGGACAATTTCTTTTTTTCTCATTTTAAAATGTTTCAAATTTTTTAATTCAACATTCTTACGAAATAAAAAATATGTATTTTACTTCTTAATGTGAAATTCGCAGATATCAACTTACGTTCGCTTCACTCATGCTCTAAAGGAAATCAAATAGGAATAAATAGGGTGAAATAATAGAGAAAATGTAATTGCCGCTTGACAATTAGGAAAATTGGTTATTTCGCTGATGTATATATGCAAACTGGAGTTACACAACCTTTGCTTCGTCACGACTCGTGCATTATGGAATGCGAGCATTTATTAAAATTCATTTTGAATAAATAAATTTTAATAAATTAATAAATTAACATAACTATATATGAGAGCGAAACGTGTGTGGAAAAATCTTTCACAGCACGACAAAAAAAGAACAAAGTCGTATACGAATTATACTAAAAGGAACGAAAACTCCCTCTCGCTATAAATATATATTTTAAACTATATATTTGTGAAATATTTAGTCCATGCAATTATTGCTCCACATGAGTAATATTTTATTATTATTCAGACCAAAAAAATATAATTAAAAAAAAAAACATTTTTGTCTGTGGACGCGTATAAATTTGATAGTTATTCTAGAAGTAAAATGATGCGATTCTTCGCAAATGAATTCATCGCGCTCTCTTTTGGGACCCAATTCCATAAATCGTGTCAGTCTCAAACGCGCCGAAAGAAAAAAATGTGGAAGAAACACGGTGTGTATGGATCTTTTCACAAAGGGGCCGCGGTTCATCGATCGATCAAGCGAAAGCTTTCACGCGAGCGAGAGAAAAGAGAGAGAGCCTGAAAAATGCTGGGAGTGCTTTTGCGGGAGTCATCACTATTCTTCGCGAAAACACCTGTCTATTATTGAGTTTCAATATCCGTTTCTTGTATGAACCTCCGTGTTTGAATTCGCGATAAAATTCTTTCCCATCTTCCTTCCCGATCGTCCTCGATTCCTCATCCGTTTCTCGCACTCCTCGCGTTTTTTTTTATACTCGGCGCGTTATCCTGACGAATAAACGGGACAATATTCTGATGGAACAGAAAAACGGAATCCGTCCCGAGTTATTGTCGCGTGTCGCGAAAGACAGAGCGGAGCTCCGGCATCTCCGCAGTTTCCTCCGCGCTATCGCAAGGATTTATTCCCTCGATCATCATCAATGTTACACTCATTTTTCTCTCATCTCCCACGTCGGAGACACGCGAGAAATCTGCAAGCTCCCGTTGAACAATATCGTGTTTCGTCACTTAATTACGCAGTCGACAAAGTTTGCCCGCTTGCAGCCGCGATGCAAACGACACCTTTCGTCTGGCTCGATAATTATGAACGCAACGCAGGAAGCTTTGTCTCCCTTCGACCTTTGATCCCCATTACTTCTCATCTGTATATTCTGATTTTAAAAAATTGATGGAAGGAAAAGTGTGCGAAGAAAAAAAGAAGTTCAATAAAAGTGCTGTTTTTGTTAATTTGGATATGTTCTTTGGCAAAGTGGGCGCGTGTAGTTGGTCGAAATAACGCAAAACTGATGGTGGTCTGCCGTCGAACAGCTAGAATCGAATTCCAAGCACGTTCGACCTATCACTTATAACCTTCGTATATGCGAGAAATTCTCCATTCCCGAAAGTCTTGCAGCGACCGCGTGTTATATATTCCACGGATATACGCGCAATCCATAGCGAATCATTCGAGATTCGAGGATCGCTCGACCACTATCCTGAAACGAGAGAAAATAGGGTGGGAACCCGATTTTACGGTTTAAACACGCCACCGAGAGACGCTCGCTTCTAATACTTCCGCTCCATGTCCGACACACTACTGGACATCCAATCCCAATTGAGCTAATCGATTTAATCGAACTCTCTGTACATGTTTCTCCATACGGTCGCGCTTACAATGCCAACCAAAAGCTTTCGTGCAACTCGCAAAGACACGACGAGGCGGGACGCGGAAACAAAAACAGTTTGTATCGTTAAAGAAAACTTTACGTTTTACACTTATTATTCATGATATTTTTTTATTTTTTTTTGTTTAAAAATGTACCAATTTTATTTTTACACGGAGAAAATATTATCGTAAAATTTGCGATGGACTCCAGTTCAATTTTACTATGTTCAATATAGCTCAATGGGACCATATATGTTGTCAAATTTTTTATTTTTACTATGGCACTATACTTGCGACAGGTATAGGAAATTTACTCTGGTCAACGGTAAAAATTAACAAGATTTTCGTATTTTTATCAGTTGGCTATATCAATCAGCACTGTATCTGGCAACAAGGTCCCACATTACGAAAAAACATAATTTTTACAATAAAATTCTCTTCGTGCATTATTTAATTTGTATATTTAAAAATTAGCTGTAAATTGTTAAATTATTAGCTAAAATTAACTTCTGAATATGTTTTTAATAAATATTAACTTAATTTTGCTAGGTAAAAAAATGTAATTATATAGGTACAAGACCCGACGTTAAAATGTCAAAAATCGTTCGGATTTGACGCAGAGAGTATTTTTTGCGTTTGCTCGTAAATAACGGAAAGTATCGGAACACGTCGGAGGTTGTTTCCGATACGTACATGGCCCGACTACGATCGTATATTGTTCGTTAGAATTTTCCGTCACACGATGTAAAATGGCAACCAGTCGGAGTCTACGAGACGAACCGAGACAGCTCGAAATCCGTGTGGGAGCAATCTCGTCGTCGTCAATCCTACTTTTCTCGCAAATCGCGTATATCCGAACGAATTTCCATTCGTCGTTTGTACGCATGCAGCAACAACATAAAAATGCACTTTGTTCGAGTTTCCCCGCAGCTTCTTGCGTGACGTTGCAGTTTCCATTAATCGAAAAAGATGCCGGCATCTTTTTTTCCTTGCTCGACCTTGTTGTAATAAGTTTATATTACACACATTTTTGCAAGCGAGTATGCGGCGGAAGCATTTCAATGCGTCGTAGGAAGCTCTTATTATTTTCATTCTTCTCCTTCAATAAACGGTGCCTCGGATCTTCGACAATTTCGTTATGACGCTCTCTCCAATTATTTTCCACGTTTCAATTCATTCCTGTCAATATTTGATCCACTAGTTTTCCTCGGTTACGAACAAGCGGAGTGGAGATTTCAATTATCGTAAATCAGCATCATATATATAGCGGTAAAAAATTAAATTTTCTTCTCCCTCCGCGCTCTTTGCTCTTAGATCCTTTCGTGGAAGGGACGAGCCAACGAGAGAGCCCCGACTCCCGCGAAAATCCCATTATTTTTCAGATCTTACTATCATCCACGGGGCTAGATGTTTTTTTCCATTAGATCGCGAAAATAGGATCTTATCGTGTTGTCGCATGAACCTCATCGCAGTATTTGCCGTTTATGCGGAACGAGAGCTCTCGCTCCACGTGCCCTTCTCATCCCCGCAGGGATTTCGAGCGAGAAAAACCAGTCAGAGTAATTTACATAATAATAAAAGTACGAATGGTGACAAGAGTCCCGCATACGTATCACTTTTTCTCAGTTAATATTGCGGACGGTGTACGTTTTTCGTGAAATATGCGAAGCAGCGATAATACACGATACTATGTAAGTTGTGAAGAGAGAAGAAACAAAAAAAAGGATACACAAGAGTACAAGGCTAATAATTTATCATCCGGTTTGTTCATAAACATTTTCTTCGTCCCTTTTGACAACTCGTATATAGACTTCTCGCTATACCCCTCAACAAAAATATAAGGAATGTCGCAGATAAATGGACAGTATACTCTTGCTCTCGTGTATCAGAGAAGAGAAAAACGCGATGTGATAACGTCTTTGAGAGAAACTGCGAGATGACAGCAAACTGTGTTTTACAGTGCTTCAAAAACGATGAGACATATACGAAGGCTCTAGAGTCCCATGAAAATCGTTCAAGGTATATAGAATTTCTTGAAAATTCGTACAAATCTTCTTCAACGTCAATATAAAAATATATATAGATATGTTAAAAGTATAACGATCTAAAAAATAATATCTTGATTTTTACGTGACAGGCTTTTAAAGATGTAGAATTTGACAAATAAATTAAATAAGTAAATTTTCATCTTCACAATTCTCCTCGTTCTTCAAATTTTTCTGTAGTACGATTCCTATTATACTTTTTTAAACATTCAAAAAAAAACATTTCATTTTCTATTCAAAACTTTGTTGAATTATTTTTTTATCGTTACTGAAAAGTGACAATTTTATAATTTTATAATTATAATAAATAAACTTTTATAATTTAAGCCTGGATTAAAAATATGTTGAAATCTACATAATACTATCTCTAGGCACCAACTATAATAAATCTTAAAATATATTTATAAATTAATATAACAAATAATTAAAATAATTATCACTCCGTAATAAAACCTATAATTTTATCTCAACTTATTACATACATTTTTAAAATTTTTATCCAGACTGAAGATATCTAAAAATTTGTCTATCTGGAGTTGACTCTCAAAATAACTCGGAATAACCGAAAATCTCGGGATGAATTGAAGAACGAGGTTCTCGCACTTATTATTGTTAAGTAAACATTCTCGATAGCTGGAATCGTGGGCGAACAATTTTCGGCGTGGTCGGGTCACTCAAAAATTTTTCAATTACTCGCGGATGGAGATTGAAGCGTACGCGAAAGATTTTATTTTCCGCCCTCCCTGGCACGTCGCTGTCGACGCTAAGGGAAAAAAAGAACGAAAAAATTGTGCAGCAGATCGATGAGAGAGGGTATCCAGTACACACTCGCCGAGTTACATTCCTCTCCAAGCGGGCGAAGCTATAGCCACGCGTTTCTGTGTACACTTATGTCCGTGCATACACTGTCGACCAAAAGTTAAATAAAAACTTTTCCATTCTCCAATAAAAGTAATAATGACCATATATAGCGGCTTATCGAACAAAACCAACCCCTTTTTATTTAGCACGAATTTAATAATAAATATAATTAATGATGGGAGCAAGAAAAAGTTGTTTACAACTATCTCCCAATTTTTCTCTCAGTGTTTGCATAGCACATGTACTATGGAAAGTTTAATAAAAGCGATATGAATGCCCAGTGATGAATGAACGACGTTACGCAGTAGAGGCCTTCAATAAAGGCTCGCACACACGGGAGAGCGATGCCAATCGAAATAACGAGCTAATGAAATTTGCGACTTCTTTCATTGGAACTTTTGTTGAACAGTGTACGTTCGATGAGATATATATCTGCGTTTGTTGAAAAGGTTTTCCGTTTTCGGTTAGCGCAATAAATCAAGCTGCCTCACCACGCTCGATTCGCCAGCAAAACGATTTCACGAAAAGACTAGAGCGCATATACGCTAGCGATAAAACGGGAATAGTGTTTGACGAAACAAGGCTCCAAAAAGGAGCTGCTTCATACAGGTATAATTGCAGACTAAAGAGACCAAAAAGGATTTAGAGAAATAGATATAGATGGAGAGAGAGAGAGAGAATTGAAAAGGATGCGGAGTATACATTCGCAACCAATTTGACCAATAAAACGTTCTTCCGTTTTTCCGTCCAATCAACGATGCGGCAACATTTTCGATCGTAGATACAAATCCTCTGGCTCCCTCTTCGTTATTTTCAAAAAACAATAAAAAAAAATATCGAGCAACGTTGCTCGTTTTGGACGGCGGAGCTTTATCGAACGCCCAAGTCGGTATACTTCCAGTATAAATTCTGGGCCCCTGATGATGAACTTCGCTGCTGTGAATTAACGCGGGAAAACTTTTGCCGAGAAGCTCGCGCGACAAAGAATTTAATGCCGAGTGACAAGGGCGCCGAGTGTTTCGACTCAAAGCTTCTCTCGTAACAATTTCATCAGAGAGCCGCTCGTCTTTGTGAAGGGGCAATTCGTTAGAGGGCGGAACAAGCGAGACTCCGAGCAAACGCGAGGTAATTTGGTTCGCCACTCTCATCAGACCTACTTGAAGTCTCGGTTGCTTTAAAAAAAAAATTAAGAAAGAATCTTCAAGTCCTTCCCAGAATTCACTTTTAATGGCAATTTAACATTTTGCGAATCTGCTAGGTATAGTATAGGGTTCTGTTGACATTGATGCAGCGATTGGAAAGATACTTGATTAAACTGTGAAGGCAGGATAAATGGTATATCAATTTATCGAAACTCGATATATCTAGAGGGCCAAAGTCAATATTTGCCCATATATTTATGCAAAATGCCTACAGGCACACTCTGAAAGCTCTATATTAGTGGAAGCCTTTACCGTTAATTATCGAGAGCTTTGATCGAAATGCTTTGAGATAATCGCACTACGCTCCAGTCTAAGTGCTTTCTATGTACGGAGAGAATTTTGTATGGAAAATTACTACTTTAATGTAATAGAAATTCTAAATTTTTGTATACAAATACTCAACGCTCAACCATGTATTAATAAGGTATTTGGTCTATGTGGCAGTCAATTCCAAAAGTTTCTTCGGTTTTGTTTTTAATTAGGTTTTTAATTTGCGAGTTTAAAGTTCTTTAAAAAGTTGTTGAATATTTTTTAAGTTGAATCTATTACTTTTATTTCCATGTCAAAAACAAAAGGCATAGAAACAAAAATTTAGTTAGATATTACATAAATATCAAGTTAAATTTAGTTAATTAGTTTGGTTTATTCAATCAAACTTTTACTGTAAATTAAAAGTTATTCAGGGACAATAATACCAGGTATACTTGGTATATAATTAACAAAAATTTTATAATAGATTTTTTTTAATCAAACAAAGCTTCTTTGGTGTTATATAAAAATCTGTCAAAAATATTCATTGTTAAAAACTTCAGTTTTTACACATGCTCTTATAGCACAAAAAATGTGATATTTACCATGAAATATCTCAACTTTCGCACAATGAAATCTCATAAAATTGGATATGACGTCCATATTATATTACGTCAAAGAAAGTTTATGCAAATTTTTAACAAAATCTCATTTTACAGAGCAACCAGCTTAAGGTAGTTCTATCAATACAGTCAGAAAATCTTTATTATCTCCCTACCATGTAGTTTTTGAGCTTAAGTTTATTTAAAAAAGTTGTTTCAAGAACAACATACTCAAAATTCAATATGAAAATTACGAAAAAAAAGCCCTACCAATTTTTTTAAAAACTAAGGGTAGCTTCTTTGAAGTATAATAAAGAGCTATGCTAAATTTTAAGAAGATTCACCATCTAGAATTGATGATATTTAGGATTGAAAATCGCAATATCTAGCTCTTATGGAATAGTATCAAAAATTGGAATTTTTAACATTAAATGTCATTATTTTCTACGTGATGAATCCTCTTAAAATTTGTTAAACATATGTATGCCATACCAAAGAAAGTTTGTGCAAATTTTCAATGAATTCCTAAGAAAACGATAAAACGATAAAACTACCTTAAGGAGATAAAACGCATCGTTGCTGATGACAGGACGCATTCCGGGACACACTTTTAATCTACACTCGCGAAACAAATATTGCAAGGAAGATTTACGGAGGATCTCAGACTCGTGTGAATCTCCGAATAAAAGAATTCCACAAGATTGATGACACGCTTGATAACAGAACTGAAGGTGAGACAAGAAAAAAGGACCCTGACCCCTTTCAGTCACCGCGTAGAATCGCTGGATCAGCTCTACATTTCGCGCTCTCGCGCGCATCAGATAAACATTATTTGTTACTTCGAAAGTCGCGTCTCTAATTCTTGAGATATTAGAGCGATATTCAAAAGGTCAGAATTCTTTTAAAATATTCCAAATTCGTCGAGAATTTATTTTCAAATTTATAAAAATTATTATAAATTATATAGGATCATAAATATTGGCTAAATTTTTTAACGTAAGAATCAACCCTCGAATACTTTAATATAGGATAATAATACGTGTGTGTATATACGCTACGAAAAATCGAGTTTTTATCGATTTCGTTTTTTTTTTTTCAAATTTTCTGGGCCACAAACTCGATATTTCTCGATATCTTTCGCAGAGATATTCTCATTATCCTGAATTCTGGCTTCGCGAGATCGAGACTTCACTGCTCGGTGTAAATCGCCATTAGATCGGAGATGAACCATGCAGACAAAGCCATCGTGGAACTTGACGAAATAAGAATCGATTGTCAGTGAAGATTGTTCGTATAAGGTGCAGATAGGGAGAAATCGATTTGTACTTGTTACCTTGGCGTCAGGCAGGAAGATGATCGCCTCGTCGTGTTTGGCGACCAGAGTGCGATTGTTCGAATTGTAAGGAACTCGAGAATTCCTGCAACGAGCGCCGATTCGCTCGATCAGATTGAAGAGCAGTATTTCCGATGCTCGTTCGTGATTCTGAACGTCGAGTGACCTTCGTATGCACTGATATTTTGCCAAGAATATGAAAAAAATTTATTCGATCAATTTTACAAATAGTTCGAACTTTCAATATTGTAAAAAAATGTTTAACTTTGATTTTTATCATACGAAAATTATTTTTACATTTAAGTGCAATACGTTAAAGAATGTTCAAACTGTTTTTGAAAAAACTATCTTTAGAAAAATTAATCTGATTATCTTATTTACATAGTTGTGAAAGTATATTTGAAAGTGACAGCAGTGCAGAAATCAATGTGTGAATTATGGAAAATAATCATTTTTTCTAAGCTCCCAATATAAGAATCCATGTTGCCATTTTTTATTAACAATTCTTTGCAATAATTTGCATTTATATAGCATTATTTTTCTTTTGCTTTTTGAATTGCATTTGCATTACAATTTATAATAGCATATTATAGCAGTTATAAAATTATAATTGCATCGATGCAATTATAAAACATCGCATCGCAATAATTCTATTTGCAATAAATTGCAATAAGTTGCTGTTTCTTTTAAATTAAGAATTTAATTACACGTCAATATGATGCTAAAAATTGTTTCATCCAGTTTAAATGTGTGATGAAACTTTTGGACACGATCGTTGCGCGACATATTTACCTTAACTACGAGTCGAGCTCGCTGGACACGTGAGCAAAATTATTTCTCGTGCATAGCTTCACTGATGTCGGATTTCAAACCGACCGCGATATTTACGATTAAAGTGTGTCCTGGATGAGAGCAATATTCCGCAGCTTGACGCTCAAAAATAAATTATCGACGACATAATATGACCTCCTTTTTTTTAATCCAGTGCACTTTTTACATGCATTTTTTTGCATGCACGAGAGAGCATTTCTTGTCACGAACAATCGCCCTTGTATAGCTGTATACACGATCAACTTCTGCGAGGGTGTAACGTCAGAATGACTGGCGGATTCTCTCACCTCGGTCACTCGGTTTGCAAGAATTTCCTATATACTTCGTATCAAACGATCGATTCGCAGATCAATCGCTTTGATCGTGAACGCGGACAACCATGGACCATCTTGCTTTCGAGCGACATCGTTCCGCTCCGTTCAGAATCCAGAGCCAATTTCCTTGAGTTTTTTTTTTATATACTATGTACATATATACTATGGATGAATGACAGGTATTTGTAAAAATATACTAAAATGATCGATATATTTAAGAATATGAGAATTTGATAAATTGTTCGTATTTCGTTCTTAAACGTATGAAAAAATGTTCGTGCCAAATTTGAAATCGTTTTACCAAGGGTTATCAAACTCTAAATTAGATTAAATTCAACATTGCTTTTTTTATGGAGAATATGTACATTTTTGCACAGAATACAAATTTAAGGTAGTCAAATCAAAAGTTTTTATCTTTATTCACCTTCGTATCATGTAGTTTTTGAGCTTACGTCAATTAAGAAAAGTTGTTGCAAATTGTTTTAAGAACAATATACTCAAAATTCAAGGCCATCCAAGGTGACGTGTGCTTGTTATGTATGTATAAAAATTTTTAAAAAATCATAATCTTAGGATTTTTTTAAAAAACTAGGTGAAGCTTCTTTGAAGTACTATAAAGTGCCAAGCTAAATTTTAAGAATTTCGCAATATTTAACACGTGCACTTATGGAGGCAGTGTACGTTAGCTCTACTCTTCTCTTTTCTACTCACGACTGTTTTAAGATAAATTTTGCTTTTTAAAACTGCAGAGGAGTTTCTTTGAATAAATGTATTCCAAAATAGTCAATTTTTTTATAGCAGCCAAATTCAAGATGAAATATACGAAAAAAATTAAGTCAAGAGTAGAGAAGTGAAAAGTGAGAAAAATTACCATGCTATTTCTATAATGCGTGTGCAAACGACAAGTATAGGAAATTTTACCGTGCTGCACAGTAAAAATTCTAACGCTTTAGACCAATTTTTCCAAGATTTTTCAGAAAATTTTCTATACATGTCGTTTGCACAAGCTTTATAGACAGCATGGTAATTTTTCTCACACTTTTTCTCTCCGTGTAGAGCTAACGTACTGCCCTTATGGGAGACTGCAAAAAATAGTGATTTTTGACAGTAAATATTTCGAGTTCCACGTAGTGAAACCTCTTAAAATTTAATAAATCATTCCATATTACATCAAAGAAGGTTTCTATACAAATTTTTAACAAAATCCTAAAAAAACGATTTTTTGATAAAACTACCTTAAAAAAATGAGATTCTTGTGAATTTTTTTTACATATACCTCTATTCGTAGTAGTATATTTATTTTGTATGGACAGTAATATCAAAAAGTTAATTTCTATTAAATAATTTAAACAATAAAAAATGTTTAAATTATTGTTAAAATATGTTCAAAATGCTAATTGATACTCAAAGTATGACTCAGCGAATTGGCAACGTTTTAGCAAAAGCCAGAGTCTGGGTTTTACGAATTTAACGTCAAAAATGTACTTTTTCATGTGTCTGCTGTCACACATGCAATTAAAATGTAGTCCCATTCTTAAAATGTCACTTTGCTACCTTCGCATGCTCGTCAGGACAGTTTCATAAGCTTCTGCGGTATCAATTTGCTTTTAACTTATTATGGATATTTAATTTTGAAGTACTCGTCGGACGTGGACATTCAATCGTATAGCCATGCAATTCAGAACGGATGGGACTCTTCAAATATCGAAAAAGTGAAGAAAAATACTGGGAGATAAATATAGAGACACATATGCATGTAGAGCGTATATATATTTTTGTTGAAGCAAGTTTTTGATAAATGCGATTTTTTGCTCGACTCACCCTTCCTCCATCTAGGTACGACGACGAAAAGTTTGTTTTGCCATATATTTCAATGCCAACGGGCACTGGGCTCGCTCCGGTACGAATTGATCAGTCATTATATTATTGCAAAGTTTCTGCACTGTACGCGCGTCCAGGAAAATCCACTCCAGCATATTCCGAGCAAATAATCAAGCTTTTTATCCATTTCCAAACTATACAACTTTTCTATTCTCTCTTATTATACTGAATACTGAATTTTTTCATACATTCTGATGTACAAAAAGAAAGCTTTTATCATTTTTCTGCGTTCAATTTATTATTCACACGGTGCATTGGAAAATACGAATGAATGTACCGAGAAATACATTTGATATTGTACGTTTCTTTTTTCGAGCTAAAAAATCTTTGATTTCGCTTAAATTTAATTAATTAATTGCTCGCAAATACCGAACAATTCCACAGATTGAAAAAAATCAGAGAATCGCCGGTTAAAAATACCGTTGGAGTTTCGAGAAGTTTTTGAAATTCTTCACCAGATGACGAAACTTGTCAGCAACGAAAACAGACAGTTCCCGGATCGACCCACATGCCCCCGCTCCACAATGCCGATATGGTAGAAATTCTCTTTGAAATGCACTCACACAAAACTGGACTCTTTGTCGGTGGCGTCATCAGTCGAACGCTTTGAGAATGAAAAAGTTAGCTTCAGAATCTGCCGTCTCTCGCAAACGGCGACACGAATCGTTTCTTCACATGTAGTTCGCAATAATTTTTTCGTTCGCTCAATGGCCTCAGTCGGCAGCTGATGTCGGCATCGGAAGTATCTGTGAGTGATAATGTAGCATATCCCAGAGACGAGTCAGTATATTTACAAGTGCTCTGATTACAGCGCGTAGTGCTTCCTGCCAAATGTATAGCGACGAGTGTGTTTGTTTGAACAACGAAATTTACGCGATAATCCCAAGAGCTTTATCTGCTAATATTGTTTACAATATAATCAATAAAATACGAATGCTCTGATCTTCATACTGAGAACGATGGCCTGTGAAGTTCGATCTTCCTTCTTACAATGCCTCTCGATATTACCGTTAATCCCCTGTAATTACCATTGTCAACAAGCCGCTCCGAAACCGAAATTACAGATAATTAACATTGAAACAATGTGAACTCGAAAACGATCCTTTTCTTGGCCGTAAGTATGCATTCTCCCAATATTTTTCACTGATTGTTTAAACAAATTTCTTTTTTGGAAAATACTGTTCAAAAATATAAAATGCTTCTTTGTTTTGGCAAATGTGCATACTGTGCAATCATTGCTCTCGATTCACGTGCAAAAATGTTGGCTTGAAATATTGTTGGGTCATGAAAATTCTTATTTCAGGAATATGGCCAATTCGCTGATAACAATGAGATTAGCGTATCTCTTGATTTCTGTTCTGCACATCGTTGCGGGAATCGACGACGGTCGAGCGTGTCCTGTTCCTTGTTCCTGCAAGCATGTCGGGCCCCAAGCTGAGCGTCTCAGAGTTACTTGCAAGGATATTCATGATATCAAGGATATCAATATCAGCGGCATAAGCATAGATTTGTATCATTTGTGAGTTACTTGTACCAAAAAAATGTTTGTTTCGTCTTCTATTTTGTATTTTTCTACAGAACATTTTTTTTTTCCCCACATTTAGAGACTTGAGCAAAAATAACATATACATTGTGGAACCGTACGTCTTCAGAAATCTGACAAATCTAAAGCGATTGGATTTATCAGTGAATAAAATAACGGTTCTGGAAGAGGGATGCTTGGGTGGTCTGGAGAGCCTAGAAAGATTGTAATTTATCATTATTTTTCTTGTCTTTTTTTTTTAATCACTTTTATGAAAATGTGCTTCAACAAAATTTTCCACTTTTCAGAGACTTGAGTAAGAATGAGATATCCGTGATAGATCCTCATGTATTCAGAAAACTATCGAATTTGAAGAAACTGTGAGTAAATGAACAAATGTTTTAAGAATTTATGCACCTAGTTTTGTTGCTATTCATCACTTTTTGTGCTTTTCATAGCGATTTGTCAGGAAACAAACTAAATACACTGGAACTCGCGTTATTTCATGATTTGCTGGCCTTAGAACGCTTGTAAGTCTGTTATTATTATTTTATCACAATCTGACTATTATATTCATATTCTTGTATATATTTTTATTGAAACGCATTTTATATTATTTATATTTCTTTATACATTGGCTGTATCAAAATGCATCTAATGTTCACACTAAATATCGAAACAATAACAAAATGTTCAATATCATTTGCATTCTCATTTAGAAAATTGAATGGGAATTTACTGCGAACGCTGGCTGAGGGTACTTTTCACGGTCTTCGATCGTTGAGACAATTGTAAGTTTTTGAAATTTTATTGTTGTCGTTTCATTGTTATTCCTCACATACGTCTCTATGACCTTACGAATCCCAAAATAACATCGTCCGAATTGCAGAGATTTGTCAAGCAATCCTTGGGAGTGTGATTGTTACTTGTTCTGGTTTGGCAGTTGGAAGAATAATTCAGTCGTCAAATTAATGTGAGTCAACTCGATCGAACTTCACTGGTCAGAAAAATATTCGATAGTTTTATCATGACATTGTAATTTTTTTTTTCAGACCATCGCCAATTTGCGAATCCCCGCTGGAACTTCGAGGACAGCCCATCGTTGACATTCGGCTCTCGGAACATCTGCAGTGCCAGTGGGCGTCACCGGTAATCGAAATTCGACCCGATCACAGTCAGGTCGTTTTCGCTGGCGATTCGATAACGCTGAAATGCCGAGCGCCCAGCGTGACCGAAGATCGTAACGCGAAATTAAATTGGCTATGGAATCCGAATATTACGTCCGACGATGTGGATTCCAACGTTTACGTCGATCCTCAGAGTACACTGTCGAATATAAAGGTAGAAAACAGATACTTATCGGACAGCGGAATCGTAGCTAGGTGAGCCAATTTTCAGACAACGCTAACGTTTGTGCATAAATAACATTTAAAACATTTTTTTTAATGATTGTTTTTTTTTCTTTTTAGCTCACTGAGTATCCTTCCGGTCAGAGAGGAACACCATGGGCAATGGAATTGCTTGCTAGTATCGATTTACGGTAACAGATCAAAAAGTATCAAAATGATAGTTATTTCCGAAAAAACGCGCTACTGTCCCTTGGCTGGTAATTCATAACTCTTTCTCATTTATCGACTATTTTTTGAAAACAAAACTTTGCAACAATTTAAAAAATTATTTTTTCATGTTTCGTATAATAGTTACAAGAAATAACAAAGGAATGTACGCTTGGCCAAGAACGGTGGTTGGGTGGAAGGTGGAATTGCTCTGCGAAGGAATCGGACTGTCGACGTTGATGCAGGTGCCACCGCGAGCTTCTTATCGTTGCAATATAACGGGCCACTGGGTGGAACTGAACACCGAGGCTTGTCCCTACATATCACCGATGACAAAAGCTCTCGAGCAATATTCCAAAGTAAATTTATCTCTAGCCAAGGGAAATTTACTCGAGACGGCTCGACGGTTCAAGAATCATACGGGCGAGGGCGCAAAAATCACCGACCCGGTCGAGATACACTTCGTTACGAAGACCATAGAGAATTACTTGACATTTTTGCTCGAGGAGAAGGAGCTGGGCACGATGCTTGTCGACATAGTGAGCGCGCTGATGAATTTGCCGAGAGACATGCTCAAAGCTGCACAAACAAATTATAATGCTTGCACGAGGCTCGTGAGAGCTGTCGAAACGATAACACAATTAACACCGTCGATACAGACGCACAAGAGTAACGTGGCGCTGGAGGAATTTCACGTAAAACGCGACAGCTTCGCCGGCCTGACTTGTACCTGGTACAGCAATTATGGATCGAGCGGGACCTCGAGCGAGCCAAGATTGCTCCATTGCGCAACTAACAATAAATCCGCGGTCATAAGCACAAAAGACAAATCGATCGAAGCGTCGATTCAACTACCGGCTTCCTTGCTCAATCATCCGAACGCTTCGACGATAGTTCATCAGCTCATGATTTCCATGTACAGCGACAATAGCTTGTTTCCCAACGTCAATGGAAATCCAACGATGGACGTTACTTCCTGTATCGTTGGAAGTAAAATCCGTAAGTAGAATAGCGCTTTCTTCTTCCATTTTAGGAATTTTCTTAAAGATTTTTTATAAAAGTAATAAATAATTGTTTGTATTTCTACAGTTGGTATTTCTATTACGAATCTCACGGAGCCGGTGTACATAATGCTCAAAGTTCCGCGATATTTCTACGTCGGTAGCGAACCGAAGCCAGTCGTTTGGGACGAAAAATTTAACGAGACTGGTGGCTGGACGAGCGAAGGTTGCCAAGTTACGGATGCACTGAACAACCTTGTCGTATTTCGTTGTAATCGGTTGGGTTATTACGGAATTTTGGAAGACATTTCGTACCTCGAGCACGGTTCGATAAGGTGAAATATCTTTCGTTGAATTAGACAATTCAAAAAATCGTAAATCGTTCTAACGTTTTT
This sequence comes from Cremastinae sp. A BG-2022a, assembly GCA_030522545.1. Classification (NCBI taxonomy): domain Eukaryota; kingdom Metazoa; phylum Arthropoda; class Insecta; order Hymenoptera; family Ichneumonidae; species Cremastinae sp. A BG-2022a. The sequence goes on from JAPYYW010001046.1 coordinate 27,339, forward strand.
TACAATATTTCCAGCATGGCCGGCGCCAAGTTTCGTTTCTCGAATCCTGCGGTCTACATCGGTAGCTTCCTGGCAATAATCTGCCTTACGTTCACCGCGGTAACTTACATCGTCTGCTACGCTTCGATAGTGATGCCGAAAAAAGCGAAACACTGCGTCGTCAATACGTGGGTCGCCCTTGCCCTCTTATTTTTTTTATACACCGTCGGAATTCAACAGACCGATAGTGTAGAAATTTGCCAAGGAGTAGGCCTCGTTTTGCACTATTTATCCCTCTGCTGTCTTCTGTGGATGGCTGTCTCTGCAAGGTATTGAACAAAGAACAAAATTAAACAAAGAGTGACAATCTCTGAACAGAAAATGAAAACAGATGTGAAAATAAAAAACATTAATTTTGCAGCAACATGTACAAGCGTCTATCAAAATCGGAGGTGACAGCAGTGCCGGATGACGAGATTCCTGACCAGCCGATTCAAAAGCCTCTCCTCGGTCTGTATCTCGTGGGCTGGGGAATCGCTCTGATAGTATGTGGAATCTCCGGGGCGATAAATCTTCGCGAATACGCAGGATACTCGTACTGTTTTCTTCGATCCAGTGCCGCGCTCGCAGCTCTCTTCGTTCCAGCTGTGATACTCATAATATATTTGACAATATTTTATTTACTCGTACGCTGCGCGATAAGGAACGTCGACATGAATGGCCAACTGTCGGAGGGGACCCAGGCTACGGAGAACATGGATCTGGAACTGTTGGAGCCACATTCCGGACGAGCAACGGATCAGAACAGCGTTCACAGCACGCAGACGATGTCCTCCGAGGTCGAGGACTTGGAGCACTCCCAGATAACTCAGCTGAAGGGTCACATCGTCATCCTGATTCTCTATCTACTAGCTTGGACGTCCGGAGCAGCGGCGACCTCGAGGCCGTTCGATCCGCACGTACCGCACGAGGAAACGATATTTTCGATAATATACGCGATCTCCTCGGGCTCCCTCGGTCTCTTCGTTCTCCTGTTTTACGGGATAGCTCGAAGCGACGTAAGATCCCAGTGGATTATGATGCGCTGTTGGCTAAAACGACGTAAAAATCGGTGCTGCCGAACTCGAAGCGTTTCCGACGCGAATCCTTCGCTTCCGGCGCAACCGCTCGTCCAACCAAATCGTCCACCGCCGATGTCGAACTCGCAGGCCACCCAGGTCGTCTCGGACTCGAATTCGATAGCTTCGTCCCGGCACACAAATGGCTCTCGAGTCGGGGCGACAGCCGGGGTTTCCTGCAATACTCTAAAAGTGAGCGAACTCGGGGGAATAACAAATTCGACGGGAGACGGCTCGATAACCACTGCGAAAATAGCGAACGTTAATCTCGTCGTGCTTCATCGTCAGCAGTACAGATCGAACAATTCCGTGACTACGTACACGGAGCCGGCTCCGTCCGGCGTCGAAATGTTTTACAATCCCCATCAGAGCGGAGTAGCCAGAAAATTCTTCAAGAAGCAGAGACGTCATACCAAGAGTAATAATCTGGGGCCTCGTAAACAAGGCGATGGCGGAGCGACGAGCGACGGTGGGGGGAGCTGCGTCTCGATGCCCCGTCGTCACGGTGGGAAGATCGATTCTTCCATCCAGCGCAACATCTTTGGCAGCGGTGCCAAAGTTAACAACACCAACATTCACGTCGAGCTCAACCCGATAAGTGACGGTAAAAACATAAATATTCTGTCCGACAGCGGCGGTAGCGTATCCGAGGATCGAAACGTGCCGATGCGCTACGTAATCGGCCAGGAAAATCTCCTGAAGAGTGCGAAAAAGATGAACAACGAGCGAAACTTGCGGCAGGATTGTTCGGAAACGAGAGCCATGTTGACGTCGCCTCGTCACGACTCGCGACGGAAGCACGAGCAGCAGCCGCTCACGAGTGCCAGTCCAAACGAATCCGATCAGGACTCGAGAACGTACGAGGAAAAGATGTTGCGCAACGTCTCGCAGCAGTGCAGCCTCGAGTACAGCTCGGAGATCGAGACGACGCAGATGACGAGCGAGCGGAGTGACCACGATTTGCCGGAGATCGGCGAGACGCCGGAGACTCCGGAAAAAATTATGTCCGACGAGCTGCGAGCTTCGAACCCGGACGTACCCGAGGACGAGAGGGAGAGCGACAAACAGGTCGACAGTCGATCCCAGTCGAACTTACTGAATTCTCCAGTCGGGTTCTACAATTCGTCTGGCCCACTGAGGAGCAGTTATCGCTCGATGAACGACGTCACGGACCCAATATCGCGCTTCAAAAGTCAACCACTCGGTTCGCGCGGATCATACGAGGATTTCCGAAGTTCCGACAACTTGCAGCAGAGCAAACCATCCAGCCTTCGGCACAGTTCCTGCAGGTCCTTGGAAAGCGCACGGTATTCGTTCAACGACGCGACAAACAGCGCGAGCAACGTGCTCACCCTCGATCCGTCGCTCCAAAAAGCCCAAAATCGCGCTTCGATGGTTTCGTACTCCGACGAGAGCGATTTTCAAATCCAGAGAGATAATAATTTGACGAATTACAGTGAAAATCAAGCGGAGGAACATCAAGACCTTACCGAAGATTCGCAGGATGAGAACCTTCGAGATTCTTTCACGGAGAAAGACTGCAACTCGGATCTGACCTCGATCGACGAATCTCTCGGTCCGACCAGACACCTTGACATCAATTCCAGCATCGATTATGAGGAACCGCCCAATTTCGCGAATTCTCACTACGACGAAGGCGACGAAGAAAATAGCACAGACATTGCTGGTGTTTACACCGATGAAGAATTTCCCGTCCAGTCAGGGACTATCAAGAAAGAGACGAGCGTATGAAAGTATATTATTCCCATAGGGGATTTTTAAAATAACAGTCCAATAGCGAACAATTCGCCAGACCTACATAATATTGTATCAGAAATAATATCAGTGTTTTCTCGAAGAAATATTAAACACGGAAATTTGTAATTAAAATTTCAGTCAAATTGCCCGATTGATATATTGCTTCCAATTTACGTTCAAACGTTTTTTACAAAACAACGCAGGAATGCATAAATTTCCGCAAGTAAATATTTCTTCGAGAGAAGAGTCGAGATCAGAAAATTCAGTAATATAGGAAAAATATTCCGAAGGAATAGATTAGGTGAATTTTCGATCGCAACTCTCGCCAGACGTATCTTCCACTATTAAAGTGCCAAGTGATTTGACTCATCGACCGTACGTGAAAAAAATTCGCGATAAGTACTATTATTGTGTCCAGCTCGTACTTTAGCTTTAGGCGAGAGTCTAAGAATATATCCAATTTTTTTTCTTCTAATTTTCTTTGATGGAGCGAGCTCCATTGAGATTTGCCCAGTTGGACGATTTGTAAATAGAATAATTATGAATTTTTCTGTATCTCGTTGAATAGTGTACTATTAGAACGTAACGACTGAACTCGTGCCGAAGTCAACTTCCAAAATACTCGCTCTCTAGGTTCCTCAAATTCTCGTGTGCGACGTGTAATGCATAATCGATGACTCTATTCGAAATACTTGTCGCTGTCCATGATGTTGAACAACATAGAAAGATGTTCACTCTAAAAAAATGAAGAGATAATTCGTCAAAGTATCTAGCTTCCGAAATAATTAGCAGGATCTTCTTGGTAATGTATTTCAATATTTTAGTGAGATTGTGAACAACTGGATATTTCTGCGAAATCTCTTCGACGCTTCGAAGTCTCGCTTCCTCTCAGTGTAATGTAGAAAACTTGGCTATTTTTTAGATGTAAAACGTTGACGCATTTCACGTGTTTCGCTTAGATTGTTGATGACAAATTGTTGGAAAAAATAAGTATACAAAGTATATGATAGAAGTGTCTATTTCTCGTCGAAGTAAAATATTTTTTTGGAAGTTTGCACAAGAGTAACAATTGAGTAAGCTCACGGTGGAAAATCTTGTTTTTCCGATGAGACACGTCTGTCGATGCGAACAGGATAGCTGTTAGTTTTATTTCCAAGACTGAATACATTTGTAAAATTCTCTGCCAGTATGACCAAACGTTTCGACTGAATCTTTTCGAATAACGTTTTCTTTTTTCTACACCGAAACAGTGACAATTTTTTTTGTAAAATATATATTGTACTGCGATCCGAGATCGCGTTTTACCGATTTATAAACTTTATAGAGTCCGCGAGAGTGGCGAAAATATGAGAATAATGAACAAAACGGGAAACGTGTAAATACTTTGTACCTTTGGAACACCATTAAAGGACTCGTGTGTTTCAATTGTAACACAAAAATATATAAAAAAATCTCTGTATTATATACATAAACGTATGTACGTAATCGAGAGTAAAAAAAGTTTTATGTCAACTCTGTGATTTAGCGTTTCATTTACGAAAAAACATTCTGTAAGTTATGTATTTCAAATTGATCTTCCAGATGTTCGATAAAAACAAAAAGCACGGTCAAATTTATTGATGATGAAAAGCAGTTAAATAATGATTTTAGATGATGAAATCGAGCTTTCCGATTTTTCGTATCGATCTAGAGTATAGAAAAATGAGTCGTTTCCTCGAGTGAATAATGGGGCTGGGTCATCGATGATAACCCGGGAGAGTGCGATATGAAAATAACTGAATGAATGGTTCAATTGGCCGGGTTGCCTCCGCACCGGAGCGAGAGCACAATGCCGTTTTCGTGGAGCGTTTGAGAATAATCCGGATCCGTTATATTGGCTAAGACGCAAGATTTGATTAAAAAATTGCTGACACGTCGGTGGGCGACGACGATTCCCAGTCTCTATATAAACGAAGATGAAAAACATTCTGCGTAGCATTGAGAATAAACGATGCTCTACAGCGCGATATTCGTGGCCTGCTGCCTTATACCAATTTACGTAACAGCCCAAGAGGAACCGAGAATTATTATTATTGGATCGGGTGCAGCGGGAATTGCAGCAGCCTCTCGTCTCTTGCAGAATGGCTTCGGCAATGTCACGATACTAGAGGCGGAGAATAGAATCGGAGGAAGGATTTACACGACGAATTTCGGTAATTTTACTCGCTTCATAAATATTCTATTCACTAATATTGTTCCACTTTTAATGTATTTCAAGTTATACGACCAAATACGTATTTCATTCAATTTTTTTTTTTTTAATATTTAGGTGAATACTGGGTCGATCTAGGAGGCCAGTGGGTACACGGTGAAGAGAACAATGTCGCCTATCAGCTCGCCTGGCCGCTCGGGCTCATTGAAAAATCCAACGAGTCCTGGTCCTTCAAACTCTTCGGCTCTTCCGGTCCCACCGTTTCCGAAGATGCTGGCAATGGTCTCATGGAGCTTTACCTCAATCTCTCCAGGGAGGATGCGCCTGATGAATACTTGAAGAAATCTATCGGAGAGTACTTCAAGATTAAGTACATTTCCATCTTGATAATCTAAAAATTACAAAAAATATATATATATATTTGTTTTTAATTTATAATTATCGTATTTTGAATAAAACATTCATTTTTGTGCAAAATCCTTTTCAGAATCGATGAATACCTCAGAGAAAATCAGAGTATCAAACCAGAGGACAGAGAATCATTGGAAAATATGGTGGAACTCTTTGAGATGGCTCACGACGCTGGAGACTCGTGGTTCAACGTTTCTGCCAAAGGATTGCTAGAGTACCATCGATGTCCTGGAGATGAGGGCATTAATTGGAAGGACAGAGGATATAGCACGATTCTTGATATTCTTATGGTTCGTAATTATCGAATTTATCAATATTTTTCCTCAGCCCATGAAACTTTAGAAATTCAATAATTTTATATCAAGATTGTAAATTAATTTTTTAATTTTATTTTATAGAAGAAAATACCGGATCCTGAGGAAGAACTTCCAGTTCTCAACAAGACTATTCTCAGTACTGAAGTTTCGCGAATAAATTATAATATTTCCCAAGGGATAGTTCGCGTTATTACTAAAAACGGTGACGACTATTCTGCCAAGCACGTTATTGTGACGACGTCTCTGGGCGTGTTAAAATCAGATTACAGAACTCTTTTTAATCCACCGCTGCCCGAAGTAAAAGTGAAAGCGATCCAGGTAATTTGTCCCTTAAACATAAATAAATTTAAGGAAACATTTTAATTTTCAATAACTTTTCCAGGGTCTTGAATTCGGTAACGTTGGAAAAATCTATTTATATTATCCCGAGCCTTGGTGGAAGGAAGATGATGATAAACGTTTGATGGCTTTTCATTGGACCAAGAAAGACAGTGACGAGATCAAGAACGATGTATTTTATCTTTTTTTTTTGCAATTCAATCTTTGAGACTGTTTAAAAAATTATTTTACTCCATTAGCCGGAAAAATCCTGGATGTTGAGTCTATTTAGTCTGATGCGTGTAGAACACAAACCGAAAGTGCTCTGTTGCTGGCTCGCTGGTCCGCGCGCGAAAGAAATGGAAAGAATCCCCGAAGAGCTGCTTTTCACCCAAACGAAAGAATTGTTGCGTCGCTTTTTAGGAAAATCTTACAACCTCACGGAACCGACTGCCATGTTGAGGTGAATATTTTATAATCAATTTTTTAACCAAGCAATAACAGAAATTTATGATAAAACATTGAATGCCCAATCTTCAAATCAGGTCCACATGGTTTACCAACAAACACTTCAGAGGAACGTACAGTTACAGAAGCCTCGCGACGGAAACTTCCGGAGCAATGGCGATTGATCTGCAAGAGCCAATACCCAGTATGAAATCTCCTGTAAGTCAATTATTCATTTTTCGACATTTCATCTTATAGTCAATAAATTTATATTTTGTGATTTTCATGGGATGCACATGACGTTCAATATGTCAATTATTTTCTCCTAATTTCTAGCTCATTCTGTTTGCCGGGGAAGCAACGTCTCCGCATTACTATTCAACGGTTCACGGTGCCATAGAATCCGGATGGAGGGAAGCTGACAGACTGATAAAACACTACGCTGATCGTACCGACGAAATACGATGATCGCTCGCGCATCAAAATTCCGAGGGAGAGACGGGTTTTTCTGGGTTTTCGGGGTACCATATGCTTCGGGAAAAAAACAGAAAAACATCGTCGACTGCATCGACACAGGTTTTCCGCAGTTTCCCCGTCTCCTAGTGCAAATTCGATACAGGGTTAGGGAGTAGATCGGCTGCGGATGCAATAAGGAGGGGAAAAAACAGGAAAAATCGACACGGAGTGCAGAGCAGGAAAAAATGGAATACGGAAAAACAGGAAAAAAACGGCAAGAAGTGGAGCAGGAATAATGGGGTGTTGACGTTAAAAACTGTAAAAAGTTAAACGAAAGGAAATAAATACAATACACTATGCTGATCGCAAATCTAAACCGTATAAAGACACTAAATCTCTGTAAAATATCATGTAGAAAAAAATTTGGTCGATTTCGATCTCTAGCATTGGGTTTTGAAGACAGTAACAACGTGCCGAATTATTGTCTGCATTGTCTGGCACGAATTTAATTATAATTCGGCGTGTAGAACTACTATGTGTGTAAATAATTGTATAATAGAAAATGCAGTCTTTTATCGCAAGCTATTTGTCAGTTGATTAAAAAAGGAGGATTTCTCGAGGCGAGAGATATTGCTCGTGACGTTAGTTTTCTTTAAACGTCAGTGAAAAATAATATCACGACTTGGGATATCGAGGCGTCTCTTATTAATCAAATATCATTAATCTCGATTTGGTAAATAGTTCTCAGTTGACATTGAACATGTGCAAAGAGCAAGCATCGCATATGTTGGTTGGCACGGATGTTTCCTAGTTACGAAATTGCTCAGTCAGTCGAGATTCATTCTCACGCACAGAGCTGCTCGAAAGCAGCGAATATTCGCGCACGAGTATGTTTAAATTCGCATTTCTCGGGACGCTCTACTGGCTGTCGCGAGCTCGCGCCGCTGTCGAGGATTCTCCGAGAGTTGTTATTATTGGGTCCGGTGCTTCCGGAATTGCCGCGGCTTCCCGTCTCTTGCAGAATGGTTTCCAAAACGTCACTATTCTCGAAGCGGAGAACAGAATTGGAGGAAGAATTCATACGGCGAAATTCGGTAAGATTTTCACGTAAGGAGATTAAAGATCGAAGCTAACGACAATACTTTTGTCATTTCATTGTCCAGGAGATTACTGGGTCGACGTAGGAGGTCAATGGGTTCACGGTGAAATCGACAATGTAGTTTACGAGCTAGCCTGGCGTTTAGGAGTTCTCGAACACTGGCAGTACGGTATGAAACCCGCCGTATTTAGCTCAAAAGGGAGCAAACTGTCGGAAAGCGTCTCCACCGACTTGTTGAAATTTTTTATGAACGTGACTGCCTCGGGAGCCCCTAGTGAATTTCGCAATCGGTCCATGGGCGAATACTTAGCACCGCTGTAATTTTTTAAACAAATATTCGGTGTATATCTTCATAAAATTATATTGCTTAGATGTAAAAATCGACTTACAGATTCCAGGAACGTATGGACGATCATCCTGAATTGACGGTGGATTTGAAAAAATCATTACTAAAGATGCTCGATCTATTTCTAATGACCTGGGACTCTGGTAATAGTTGGAACGAAGTATCGGCTCATCGCGAAGACTTGATCTGCGTCGGCGATCAGGACATAAACTGGAAAGACAAAGGATTCAGCATGATTCTTGACATTTTAATGGTTCAGATAAAAATTAGCATTAAAATTAATTGCATTTTCAATAAAATTATTTTTACATTTTTCGTTATAGAAAAAATATCCAGATCCTTCCAAAGAACTTCCTGTCATGAAAAAAACCATTTTGAACTCGGAAGTTTCAAAAATCGATTATAACGTTCCGCACGGAGTGGTTAAAGTTTCGACAAAGAATGGTTTTGAATATCGGGCTGAGCACGTTATCGTCACGACGTCCGTCGGAGTTTTAAAATCTGATTATGAAAAATTATTTGATCCTCCTCTGCCAGAAGCAAAAATCAACGCCATCAAGGTTCGTATACACATTTTTTATATAACATCGTGAGAAACAGTTCATTTGCAGAACCTTTTATTCTCAGGGCATCCAACTGGGAAACGTAGGGAAAATCTTTTTGCTTTATCCTGAACCATGGTGGGAAAACGATTCTCTTGCATTTTTCAATATCTTCTGGACGGAAGAAGACACAAAAAAATACGAAAATGATGTTTGTATAATTAATTTTCTATATTTCTATACATACACTTTAATAGTTAAATATCACCATCAAAAAACATAGACAAATATCGTAAGAATGTATATTTTTCTATACTCTACTATCAATAATTTCTATAAAAATTTGTCTTATACATAATATTTTTATGTTTAATAAAATCCATAGATTACTTTTTTTATATTGACCATTTTTGTTCTGTTATCGACTAAAGTATAATTTGAAAAAATTGAATTTTCTTCAGCCGGAAAAATCTTGGCTTCTGAGCCTCGTTACGGTATCTGCTGTCGAGCATAAGCCCAAGTTACTGAGTTTTTGGCTGACCGGGCCGCACGCTCGCGAAATGGAATCCATGCCGGAAGAGCGAGTCTTCGGTCAATTGAAAGAAATTATTCGTAGCTTTTTTGGACAGACTTACACTCTTACAGAACCTTCTAATATGCTACGGTCTGTACACTTTTTAAATAAAAAAACAACCATCGTTTACGAAATGATTAGTGCACCGAATTGAAGATTTCATTTAATACGAGCTTTTGAGGAATAGAAATTTAACATTTTTTCAGGAGCAAATGGTTCACAAACAAGCACTTTCGGGGCACGTGGAGTTATCGAAATCTCGAAACCGAAAGATTGGGCGTCAAAGCCGTCGATCTTCAGGCACCATTGAAGCACGATGGCATTCCCGTAAGTGAAAAATATACTTTAATAAAATTGTCAGGATGCCCATCGGTTGATTTATAAAATCATGTCCTTTCCTCAGATTGTTCTCTTCGCCGGAGAGGCGACGTCCACGAAGCATTCGGCGACGGTCAATGGGGCCATCGGTTCCGGCTGGCGCGAGGCAAACAGGTTGATCAAGTTGTATGGACGTCAGAAATCTTCCCAAGAGCGAGACGTCGATCCAGAATTTTCGGACATCGCTAAAATAATTGTTCCGTGAATCTGTACCATAAAAAATATGTTTTTAAATAAGATTACGCTTTTAAAATAAGAATAATTGAGAACAAGTGGATTAATGATAGATAGAAGTTTATAAGTCAAAATTATTTTTGTAATAGGTGTTGAGTACTATTCCAAGCTCTTGAAACAGTTCAGCTATTTTACTTATAGGCATTTGAATAAAGTATTTTGAAAAGAAGAAAGTTATCTACTTCTTTGCATCTTAAATTATTTCAAGTTCTTATCGTTATAACTAATAATAATAATAATAATAATTTTAAAAAGTTTAAGTATTTATTCCAAAGTCGGAAAAAGTAGGCGTTATTTAAGATTGAAGAACATCACAAAGCGCAGAAATCACTCGACCTCTCGAAGACATCGTAAAAAAAACTTCGACGAGATAATGCTTAGCATTTAGAATGTTTTCATCGTACAAAATAACAGAAAAAACTCTTCCCCTCTGTCACTTCAACCTTGACCCAAAGCGAGATCAGAGAAAATCAAGCGTCATCATAATTGAATTATTGCAAGATAACAATGATGGTATATAAGGTCTGATTAATCCCAATATCCTAGCATTCTGAGAAAATGCATCGGTTCGTTAAACTCCTGATTTCGTGCTTCTGCCTGCTAGGCATTCGGGCCGAGGATAATTCGCCGACTGTCATCATCATCGGGTCCGGACCAGCGGCTCTCGCTGCTGGAACTCGACTTTTGGAGCATGGAATCGAAAATATCACAATTCTCGAAGCGGAAGACAGAATAGGCGGAAGACTCTGCACCAAGGAATTCGGTAAGCCTACATTTTGTTCTCGATATCATTTTTATATATTTACATAAAGTACGAGATAATTTTTAAAAAATTTCAATAGTTTGCCTCGAGAAGATATTTTGACTGTGCGATTGGAAAATTTATTAAAAATTGTAATATTTTTAGGCGGGTATCAGATCGATCTTGGAGCTCAATGGGTTCACGGAGAGAGGGACAACGCTGTTTTTGCGATGGTCTGGCCCATGGATCTGCTTGAGAGGTCGAAGGGAGAGATGAGCAGCGAGCTTTTCAGCTCGACAGGAGAAAAAATGCCTGAAGACGCTGCAGCGGCTTTGATGGCATTCTATATGAATTTATTTAATGCCAGTGCTCCGAGCGAGTACATGGACAGGAGTCTCGGAGATTGGTTCACTCATGAGTGAGTATAGATATGCAGAAAATTGATTATTTTTTTCTAAAATCTCACGACTTTGTTCTAGACTCGACGAATTTTTCAAAGAACATCCAGAAGTCAAGGAGAACGATCGCAAGCCATTGAAGAATACATTGAATTTGATGCAGATGGCTCTGGACGCTGCTGACGATTGGTTCGATGTTGGCGTCGAGACGGATTACGAAGTGAGCGAGGGCGACCAGATGATCAATTGGAAAGACAAGTCGTACGGTTTCTTCATCGACATCATACTAGTTCGTATTAAAAAAAAAAGAAATAAAAAAGAAGATAAGATCAATACAATTTTCAAAAAAATATAAATATTATTATTATGTTTTTGTAGAAAAAATATCCAAAACCCGAGGATGAACTTCCATTCCGCAACAAGACGATCTTAAACGCAGAAGTTCAAAAAATAGATTACAGCAATCCTGAGGGAAAAGTTCGAGTGACGACCGAAAAGGGCGACGAGTATGCCGCTGATCACGTCATTTTCACGCCATCTCTCGGTGTATTGAAAACCGAGCACGAGACGATGTTTAATCCTGCATTGCCGGAAAAAAAAATTAACGCAATCAAGGTTGATTTCTCGTAAAAACTATTTTTAAAGTCGTGCGCGTAAGAATTTAAAATTGAATAGAACTTGAAGCGATCCGCCGTGTGTTTCAGAAAATCGGATTTGGAAGCGTGGCCAAAATTTTCGTGCACTTCACAGAACCGTGGTGGCCAAAAGACGAGTTGTTTGACTTCATTTTTTATTGGACCGAGGAGGATGAAAATAAAATAGCGAATGACGTTCGTGTTTCGCCTCGATATAACAGCGAATCCTGATAAAATGCAATTACAACGTTTCAAACTGTTTCTCTTATTTGCAGCCGAAAAAATCTTGGCTCTTGGGCGTTTACGGTGTCATAGCAGTCGAGCACAAGCCAAATTTGTTGTGCGTGTGGGTAACTGGGAAGTACGCACGTCAGATGGAGGCTGTCAGCGAGGAGAACATTTTTTCCACCGTGAAAGAACTTTTCAACCAATTTTTTGGAAAATCTTACAACCTTACAGAACCATCAGGAATGATGCGGTAAAAAATTTGCTTTTGCTTAAAAACTTCGTTTTTTTTGTCTATTCGACACAAAATTAAATCACGTCTGGATTGGATTTTGATTCATTTGGATGTAATTCTATTTATCAATCTTAGGAGCATGTGGCACACCAACAAGCACTTCCAAGGTACTTACAGCCACAAGACTCCTGAAAGCGTTCGTACGGGCGTAAAAGGCGAAGATCTCGCTGAACCAATAATGCACCAAGACAGACCGGTGAGTTTTCATCCGAGTTGTTTATTTGAACTCGATCTCCCATTGAAATTGACTTGGTATATTTTCTCGATAGGTTGTCATGTTTGCTGGTGAGGCGACTTCTTCGCACCAATGGTCGACGGTTCATGGAGCCGTGGGTACCGGCTGGCGCGAGGCGGACAGAATCATCGAGTATAACTCCAAAAAGCAACACAATAACTAAAACAAAAACGAAAATATTGTGAGTTGAGTTGGCTTCGTATTCCGATGAGACAATCTGTAAATATCAAAAATTAAATTACTTTTAAAAAAAATAATAGAAAATTGATGAATAATAAAATTTGTTGAGTGATAAAAACATTGAAACACAAACTACCCTCGGCTCACACAATACCGAGTTAAGTCACGAGCTATTAATAAATTTTATCACGAGATGTCCATTTTTTAAAATAAAAGCATCAACGATGTACATAATCGAATGATTACATAAAGATTGTATTATTAAGTGATCGAAAAAATATTTTGAACTCTGAAACTGTCATGATTTTGACCTTGTGTTAGCTTTCGCAGATGCAGAGTGATTTGACCATAGTGCAGAATCTATTCACGATATAAACACTATGTGTGTCATGCTTATCAGTAAAATATAGTATTTTTCCATCTACGATCGAGTGCTTGCAAGAGAGACTAAGAAAAAATAACGACAAGCAAGTACCTGAGTAAAAAGTTAAAAAATGATTTTGAGCTTCATTCGGTGACGTGATATCGTAAAAAATTCATAGCCTGCGTTCGACCGGTGTCGTAGGCTCCGTGAGTCGTGGAGTAAAAATGTTCATGAGTGGCTTCGCCAGCAAACATGAGAACGGGAACGTGCTGCGGCAAAAAATAATCATTTTATTTCAACTCCAGGTACAAAATTTGAAAACAATTATTATCTACCTTTTGTTTGTCTTCGCTCCATCGGAAAATAGGCTCAGCCAAGGTCGCTGGTGAAATTTTTAACGCATCGCAGCACGTAGGAATGTGACTGTATGCGCCCCGGACGAATTTGTTAGCATTCCATCTCGTCCGTTTGCATTTCGTGACAGCAGGGATGTCTCTCCTGAGAAATGTTTTCAGAGCCTCGAGGCAATTACTCGCGATTTCATCCTCAGACAATTTCTCGACTATGTAAGCACCTCGGCCACCGACCCAACCGAGGAGAACGGCTTTCTGATTTTCGAGAACATCAAAACCCGTGAGATCGCGAATCCAGGAAGACAATTTATCGTCGGTCCCGCAGCTGATGTCAGCCTTATTTTTTTGACACCACAGCATCTGTATTCCCTTCGTACCGGCATCCCACCATGGCTCGCCAAAATCGAGGAAAATTTTGTTTATGAGTCCAAAACCCAGTGACTCGATTGCCAATCTGTGATTTGCTGGTAATTCGGGAATGAACGTACTTCGATAATTTTCTTTCAGGTATCCCAACGAGCTCGTGATTATCACACAATCTGCGAGAATGCATTTGTCACTCAGAGTCAAAAGAATGGGCTTTCCGTCTTGTTGCCATTGTATCGTTTCGACGGGACTGTTTAGACGTATATTTTGATGGTCCAACCTTTTGACTATAAGATCTGTCAGAGAACGATATCCATTCTTAAAAATTAGATGTTCAGGACCTCCGACATACTGAAAGAAAGAATTCGATATGTATAATTTGTACCTTCCTATGTTGGAAAAGTTTAAAAAGTGTTAAAGTTTTGTGGTAAACCAACTCGAAATTTTCCCCAATATTTAGTTGATAAATCTTGAAGAGTGAAGCACGAATTGTCGATCACAAGAAATTTAACGATCCAGTCGAATATCTCTTCCCGAATTTGCGTTACTGTCGAAGGCTCGTCTTTCGATCTCAGGTGTTCATCCATTTGGTGTCGTAAAATTTTCCCGATATTTTCCAATGAATCCGACTCGACATCGGAATAAGCGTATTTTTCACAATCTTCGAGAGTATCGCAGACGAGATCGTCAATCTCGTTTACCAGACGCTGATCAATAGACAAGCCATCGTCGCGTAAAAAAATTCCAGCGCCCTCCGTCGACTCTGTGTCCGATAGAAGATCGTGTTTCTTCGCAAACTGTCCCAAGAGACTTTGATCACCGTGCAAAAATTGAGCGCCAACCTCGATGTAGCCACTATTCCACTTTTCTGAGTTTATTCGACCTCCGATTTCATCTTGGGCTGAAACCAGTTAAAAACAATTTAGATAAATGTGACACATAAAAAATAAGTTACAATGTACCTTCGAGCAAAATGTAGTCCTTGAAGCACGCTTCTTCCAGAGTCTTCGCAGCAGCCAATCCAGCGATTCCAGCGCCAATAATAACGAGTTTCGTTTTCTCGCGTGTCAACGTGTCGCTTTGTGAGCTTTCGTACGATTCATCTGGTTTATCGGAGCTCTTTGTTACCTGCCTTAACCATTTAAACCAAATTTGCCTTGACTCATTTGACAAAACAGTATTTCCAAAAAATAATACATTTTAAAGAGCCAGGCAATAAGGTTACATACTGCAGCAATGTTAATTTTTTTTCTAGAGATTAATCATCATCTTTCATTTTTGGGCTGAGAAAAATTGGGAAAGTTACGTGATCTCTAAAGTAATATGGAAAGGAGGTAAGTGAAAGAGTGCACACTGCGTGAATTGCACTTTTTGTTTTCTTTACTCTTCAATGCTACAAGTGCGATTGATAAAATGGTAATCTATGTCTATTCTACGTTTACAGTAGAAAAACATGTTGAATTTACCGTCCTCCATTCACAACGAAGTTTGTTGTCTTTGGTTAGAGATGAGACTTTAATTGCCTAAGAATTAAAAAACAAATCATGCATATAAATTTAAGTTCATCCTCCTTTAAATCGATTCTTTTAAGTTCGTGTAACAGAGTGACGGATATCGAATAAATATATGACTTAGTATAGTCCGTGATAAAAAAAAATAGAACGTGGATGGATCAAGCTCGATCGTGCACAGAGATTTTGCATGAACTTGATTATAATCCAATTGATCGGAATTTTGCTGGTAGAAAATTTTCGGTACCTATAATATCGCAAAATGCGATCAGCCTCCCGATAACCAGTCTCGATTGCACCGTGAACCGTGGAATAATAGCAACTGTGTGTTGCTTCCCCAGCAAAAAGGATTACCTATTTCAAGACAAATATTTGTTGAATTATAAAAAAATTAATCAAAATTAAAAATTATTAATATTAATGTCATTACCGGTTTTTTACTCGAGTCGAGGACAGGCATGGCCAAGTCGCTAGCTCGAATATTCATTTTTTCAGCGGCCATACTTCGATAACTGTAACATCCTCGAAAATGTGGATCCGAGTACCATTTTGATCTAAAAAAAATTATCCATATGATACAAAAAAGTAAAATGAGTCCTTCAATTTAAAGTAATTACCTAATAATGTGATCAGGCCTTGGTATATTGTAAGTCTTTCCCAAGAACTTTTCCAACAATTCGTAAACGTTATTCTTCACAATATTTTCAGGCAGTTCTTCCATGTCTCTAGCCGACTGGCCAACGAGCCATCCGCACAGTACTCTTGGCTGATAATCAACTGTGAAGAATTGAAATAAGTCTGGAATCCAGCGTTTTTCCTTTCCATTGGAGGCTAAGAATTCCAGTCTGTCCTGTTTGGACCACAGCATGCCAAACCCGGCGCAATCCTCGGACCACCAACGGTAAGGAAATTCAAGAAATATCTTTGCCACAACCCCGATGCCAAGCCCCTGTTTTTTAATTCAATTAATATTGACAGTAATAATTAGTTGTGTCGATTTTGTCTCAAATAAATAAAAAATAATTCCTAAATGAAACGTTGCAGTCTTGCCTGAATAGAAAGTTGTTTCTTTGGCGACAATGGTGGGTTGAAAATTTGCAAATGTTTCTCCTTAAGAACTCCGAGCGACGCTGTAAAAATAACATGCTGTGCGGTGTATTGAACACCATCGGTTGTTTTAACAATTACTTCACTGTTCGAGCTCCAATCTATTCCAGAGACTTCCTTCCCAAACAATATCTTATCCATCACTGGCAATGCATTTTGGGGGTTTGGTAACTTCCGCTGTAATATATAAAATAAAAGTTTTTAGTACATATTTTATTCACAATTAGTGTAAAAATTAAAAAATTTACCATTAATAACTCGAATAATGTTTTGTAGCCACGATCTTTCCAATTTAGCAGAAGATCGCCCTCACAGGTTTTGTACTCCGTTAATCCTCGTGCTGATACATCGAACCAGTTGTCACTACATTGTAATGAATTGTCAAATTGATGCATCCATTCTAGAAATTCTTCCGCCCTCGAGTCATTGGTAAACGAATTATTTTTGTGATGTTTATAAAACCTGTAGCAGAAATTAAAATTGTTTTCGTTAATTTTATACATACATCGAGCATAATAAATACGAGCTCACCCATTTTTTTTTTAATTTTCATTTTATTCATTTTCGTTTTTTTTTAAAGTCATATTATTTTTATTATTCAAAAAGCTGTACTTCTTACTTTTTTTTCAAAATGAAAGGATGTTAAGTTTTTTGACTAAGTTATCGTACTTTTTAAATTTAAATGATTACAACTCTGATCCATAGAATACACTATCTACTTAAGCTCGTTGGAAAGCTCAGATATTTTTCTGCAAGTATTATATTTTGATTTATTTTTTTACATTTTTTTAAAATCCATACAAAGTGATTTTTTTAAACGCAATATAGTAATTTTAATGACTGACGGAATTGGGTGCGTGGCTTCGGCGGTTGTCCAAGTTAAAAGCAACGCTGTCCACGGACAATAATGCGATGGGTGACCACTCGCGTATCAAAATTCCGAGGGGGAGACGGGTTTTTCTGGATTCTCGGGATACCATGCTTCGGGAAAAGACAGAAAAACATCATCGACTGTATGGGTTTTCCGCAGTAAGGAGGTTGGCTACATATAACGAAATGATAAAAATTCGTTCAAATTTGGAGAGAATATTCTTCCATATGAAATACGTGAATACAATTTTTTTTTAAGGATATAATTTTACCACTCGATTACTCGAAAATAATGTAGACGATATTTTTTTCTGAATTTATAGAAATTTCTTTAGTTACAAAGAACATTCTAATTTTTATCGTGTTCGTCTTAACAAATTTCCTTTCCCTATACTTTTAACATGTAAAACGTCATTTATTTTCGCCATTTGTAGCCAACCTCCTTAAGGTAGTTCTAACACTACAGTCAAATGAAAAATTTGTTTCTTAATTTATCTCTGTACCATATGATTTTTGAGCTTAAGTTTATTAAGAAAAGTTGT
>JAPYYW010001047.1:0-35263 GCA_030522545.1 Cremastinae sp. A BG-2022a
CCGTGTATAAGGACGGAACTTTACTACTCGATTACTCGAAAACAATGTAGACGATTTTTTTTTTCTGAATTTATATAAATTTCTTTAGTGACAAAGAACATTATTTCAAATTTTCATCGTGTCCTTAACAAATTTCTATTCCCTATACTTTTAACACGTAAAACTTCATTTATTTTCGCCATTTACAAATGACTACAGCCAACCTCCTTAACTCGTTTATAAAATTACCGCTATCCATTGTTGAATGAATTTTGTGCTTTCCGATAATTGACTTGGCTGTTTTGTATCTCAGATCCAATTTTTCTTTTGCATCAAAATAATCTCGTTCAGGTAAAAATTTTACTAAAATATTTGGTAAATTACTCGGTTCAGATGACCAATCGTATAACTCTTGAACTGTCGTTATTTGCGTCTATCGATTGGTCGTTGAAGACTTACTCTCGTCGCAATCCTTTTTATAGTGTCTCTAATACCATCACATGGTCCTTTACCGTGAGCTGTTGCAAAAAAATACCAAATATTGCAGTAAAATTTTTACCTAAACAAGAAACTGGATACTGGATAATTTCTAAGTTTTTTTTTAACGATGTCATTATGTAGATTAAATTCATTAAAAAATTAATTGAATTTAGGTATTTCCCGTACACCCATGTTGAAAAATTCAATGCTTTATAACCACAAAAAAACATCAACGAACATAATGAACGATACAAAATCGAATCTGATGGTTCAGAGAAAAATCGCGTTCACACCGATGTTTTTGATTTTTCAAGAATATTAGTTACACATAGAATAATTACCTAATGAAATTATAATCGGTTTTCTAAAAGTATTTAAACACACATTAATGAAGAGTGTGTAGACAAAAAGGGAAATAGAAATGATCGTGAAGTTGCCCTCGATCTTCACGCGAGTTCCAAAACAGAGAATACAAGCTTGTCACAAACTCTCACGCATGGTTCAAAATAGATACGAGGCGAAGAAATTTTCTAAAAATAACCGAACGACTCTTTGCCGATGGTTTTTCGAGATATTCTGACTTTCAGTCGGTCCGAATTCGTCGATCTTCGCGCTTGCGATTGCTAAATCGCGTTCTTAGAAGGCGAATTTTGCCAATAAAATAAATTAGTTTTGTCGGGCAATGAGAAAAATCACGGAACGACGAACACGCGGATATTAGTGCGCCTTGGAATAATTGGAAAGACGATGGCGACTCAAATGGATAGTGTACCTGTCTGCGGCGCGGCTGGAGATCCGTGTATCGCGGAAACGACGAAACCCGTGGGAAAAATCCCGGATAATGGGACAGAAAAAACACCGATTGTCGAACCGGACATTATAAAACCGGAAGTTTCTCTAGTCGAAGAAAAAAATACTCCAGTCGTCGAAGAAAGTCCTGCCATCTTCGAAGCTGTAAGTTTATGCAAGTAAAATATAAAGAGGATTTTTTTTTATTTTTAATAATTGATGAATATAATTTTTAAGACTCATCCGAACAACGAAGTTCCGGTTGTGAAACCGGAGATTCCGATCTCGAGCATCAAACCTGAAACTGAGGACACAAATTTGAGAAATTTACAACGAGAAGTTGAGGTAACGCCCAGAATAAATACATAATAACATATAAACATTATATTTATTTAATTTTTGCACGAAGCGAGTGGCAAATAAAAATTAAATGATGCATATATTGAATGGTATATGTATATATTAATGCGGGGGAACAGAAACGAATGAACGAACGCGACGATTTCGCGAGAAAGCTGGCGGAAACGGAGGAAAAATTGGCGGCGCTGGAAGCGGCGTACGAGGCCGCGACTTCCGGTAAAGACAGCAAAGCGAGCCTTCGCCGTGAATTGAAAGAGCTTAAAAGCAATCTGGCGCAGAGTCAGGCAAAATTGAACGATCGGGGCCGTATGCTCGTCTTTCAGGACAATCAGATAAACGCTCTGACGAAGCAAGTCACTTCGCTGAAGGAAGTCGTCGCTATTACCAAAAATTTATTGGAAATTCGTAACATGGAAGTCAAGCATTTGCAGGTTCGAATAAGCGTCCCGATATTTTTACAAATATCTATTTAAAAATTCCATTTTTATCTTAAGGATGTATACATGAGCGATATTTTTTGTATTATGAGAATTTGATTAATTTTTTATACTTTGTTCTTAAACATATGAAAAAATTGTGTGTCAAATGTGAAATCGTTTTACTGAATGGCTAAAGAGTTATCAAACTCCATAGTTGCTCAAATTTAACATTGCTTATTATGAAGAATTTGTAAATTTGTACTGAATACAAATGTTTAAATATAAAATTCTTGTGAATTTTTTTTGTATATTCATAATAGTAACATACATTTTGTATAAACGTACTCGTAAAATAACTAGTAATTTCAAAACGTTTTACTTAATATTTTTTTATTCAGTTGTTTAAACAATAAAAAATATTTAAATTATTGATAAAATATGCTCAAGTTGCAAATTTATAGTCATACTAAGACTCAAAAAATAGGCAACTTTTTAGCAAAAGCCAGAGTCTGGGTCTTGAGAAATTAACGTCAAGAATTTACTTTTCGCTGGGATTACATTTTCAATAAATCCTTAAAATATTGCAATTCTGTTCGTTTATTACAATAATTTCTATATACTCTACTTCCTATCTTTACTGTTCTAAAGCATGATATATGATTAGACCAGTTTAAAAAATGACTTTTTTTTCTTTTAATTTTAATTACAATCTATTTTTGGTATTTAGGCATTTGGGTAGACAAAAATGAAAATAGTTACCAAATTTTCCATAATTTTCAGGATGACGTTGACAGCATGGAAAGTCGCATAAACGTTGAGCGCGACCGGCACAACACGATGCTACGAAAAATGGATGCGGCGGTTCGACTGAACGCCGATCTAAAAACAGAGTATGAAACGCAATTGCGATTATTTCAAGACCTGCGAGGGAAGTATGAGGAGAAAGCCGCGCTTCTTGCCACCAACGAAAAGGAAACTCGCCCTGGTACCATTGTCGAACAGCCAACGACTGTACCACCAGGATCAGTGCAATAAAAAAATGCAATTTTTTTCCATGCAAGATAATTGTTTCGCAAATTCTCTGCACTGCACCCATGATTTATCATTTTCTTTTTTATTTATTACAATGAAAATTCTTTTTCGTATATGAAAAAAAAAACAATTATCAAACTACCGATACACGAGTCTTGTTCGTGACTCTATAATAGAAAAATATTTGTCGATTATTTTTAATATAAAACGTGCTCGAAAATAAAAGTTGAAAAAAATTTTAATTTTCACATTGTTTGAAGTCAAACTAACTCCTGGACGATAATCACGTTTTAATTAAAGTTAACTAATTAGTGAATATAGATTATAGTTGACGATTAGGTAGAATAGTTCGATTATATTAGCGAGCTTACGTTATTGAGCGCACGTGCGACTCGCATAACTAAAAAAAAACGTGACGAAAACAAAGCCTGCTTCATTTTGACACTTGATAATGAGCAGGAATATCAAGGAATTTCTTACTTTATCTTATATTTTCTCTTTAACTTTTCTTTGAATTTTCCAACTCTCGCTCTGAAAATTTAAATTAAAAAATTCCATTGCATTGAAAATCAAGTATAAAAAGGCGAAGTGAAATAGCCAAAGCAGTAGTCCACCGTTACAAGTGATCACATTTGTATTCTCATCGAATATTTCTCTGAGCAGAAACAATAAACAAGGTAAGTCTATTTTTATTCTCAATTTTGTCCAAGTTTTTTAAAATTTTTAATATGTCTGAATGTACTCAAAATACTGGTATTAATATTCTTCTGTAAAGATGATCTTTTTACGGCCAATTTACTATATTTATCAACTAATAGCGTTTTGAAGAAAATTTAATCGATCTGAATAAAACTATACCAAATTTTATCAAAATCGCTTCACGAATTTTTACGTGATGGACGAACGTGCAAACGCTTTTTACGCTAGATAATGACTATT
This sequence comes from Cremastinae sp. A BG-2022a, assembly GCA_030522545.1. Taxonomy (NCBI): domain Eukaryota; kingdom Metazoa; phylum Arthropoda; class Insecta; order Hymenoptera; family Ichneumonidae; species Cremastinae sp. A BG-2022a. The sequence continues at coordinate 3,999 of JAPYYW010001047.1, forward strand.
TTAAAAAAATTTCAAGTTATAAGAACATGATATTTCTAAGATATTATTATAGATAAAAAGTAAAATAGATAGATTTTCCGTAAAAAACAATATGTATTAAAATTCTATGATTGAAAATCTGATAACTCATAACATAGTGTATCAAGAGTTAAGCCATTTGTCACCATTTGTCAAATAACTCCAATTCATATACACTTTAACATGGCGGTCAAGTGCAAAATACATGAAAAAAGCTTCAGTTAGAAATGGAGTTCTGTAGTAAAATGTGACTATATATAAAAGTATGCATTTTTACAAGAGCATTTTTTTACAGCGCTATCAACCATGAAGTTCACGATTCTCCTGTTTTTTGCCATCGCTCTGTTTACAATAATGTCAGCCGAAGCGGTGATCGTTAAACGTGACGTAAGTTCTAATAAACACATGTGTTTACGAAAATTTCATGTTTGGCACCTCGAGTAAATAAATCCAAAGAATCGAATAAAAATTTTGTTTTTGACTCTCCGTAGGCTGAGTCAACTTCTCCGGCACCTGCAGACGGTGCTCCGGAAAATTCGAGCAACTCTCCATCCCCTATTGCCCATATCGTCGAAGAGTTTTGCAAGAAGATTACTGAGTTATCGAGCGGTGGCGGAAAATCACTCTTCCACTTCTAAGGAATGTCTTTATATGTATGGTACACTCCAATTCGATGTCATTTCCGGATTAACAATTTTTAGCATCTGTACAGGAAACTCGTCTTTGTCTTCTAGCGACTAAAATTAGTCAGCGCGCATATAATAAAGTATATACAATACAGCATTGAAAAAACATGTTACGTCTCTTCAACCCTACTTATTTTAGTAATTGGATCCATATTTTATAGCTCACTTTTGCATTAGTAAATCACTTATTTGCATTTAATCAGCATACTTTTTAATCACCACGAAATATAATTAACGAATTTATTTGCACGTTTTTAATGATATAGACTCCACAAAACGCGCATTGTATTTTATAAAATGAAATACATTCAATCTTAACAATGGTGCAAAATTGGTAGACAAAACGGTTAATTAATCTCAGTATTGCCGAGTTTATTATAATTATAATTTATAATAGTTTATTATAATTATAATTATAAACATGAAAATTTCTACCCCATTATCTGGCAGATTGTTTCCGTGGTGTAGTGGTTATCACATCCGCCTAACACGCGGAAGGTCCCCGGTTCGATCCCGGGCGGAAACATTTTTTTTCATTAATTTTCTTAATAAACGCAAAAACATTTCTCATTAAATCGAATTTCTGTTATTCGATAATGATAATGTTTTATTAGAAAGCCTTATCCATTATATTAAATTTGTATTTTTCTTTTTTTTTCATATTCCTACATTTTAAGTTTGATTTTTCATCTACCTCTATTAAAAAATTGAATTTAAATACTCTCGACATTATACGGCAAGCAATTTTTTCAAAAATTGTTTATTCCACGTAGAAAATAGTTCATGTAGAGTATAGAAAATTAATACACATCATAGAAAAATGTTCATGTAGCGTTTCCGTGGTGTAGTGGTTATCACATCCGCCTAACACGCGGAAGGTCCCCGGTTCGATCCCGGGCGGAAACATTTTTATTATTTTCTTTTTTTTTTCAAATTCATTTGCGTTAATGAACTAATGTTGATAAATATATTTGCAAAATTATTTACAGGTATAATTTATTTAAATAAATGCGACACGATATAACTATAGTGTGTATTTAATCTAACGAAACAACGACTGGTGCTTCGTCGTCAAGCTCTTCCTGCAAATCTTCAAAGTCCCAGAGAAATTTTTTAGTCAGACGACCTTTCATGCGATTTGCTTCGCATTTGAGGCGACCGTCGACTTCCGAATTAATCTCAATGTTGGCAAACAATTTTCTCAGACTGCGATAAACGAAATTATTGTTGGTTACGATGTCGCAAAGGAAATCTTGGCATATGTGCCTGAGTTGGACTTCCAACGTTCTAAGGAATTCGATGTAAATCGCTCGGCGCGGGGCTATTGCCGCGTCGGCACTGCATATTAACCCGACGAGCCTTTTCCAGTGTTCGAACGCATCGAGACTCTGGCCGGTTAGAAACGATATGAACGCCAGCTGCAGCTCGCCTATGATTTCCATGCAGCTAAAAACACAATTTTTATTGCTGAAATAAATTCTCAAAGATGAGAAGGTAGTTGTCCCATCAAAAAGTATTTTTTATAAGTTACAGAAAAATTTTCGTACACGCTTAAAACATTACTATCAAATTGCTAGTAAATTTTTAATGATTCACTGGTGCTCCAAATTCGAAATATATCGAAAGAAAAAATATCATTTCTCATAATTGATATAGTTGAAACATAATTTCTGAACTTGACTCTATCAAGACAGCAGTAAACAGTTTATGTTGCCCTTAAAATAAATAAAATAAAATCGGTATCTTACTTGTGAAGCTTGTTAAGAACGTTTTCGAGAGCGTAACTCGTGTCCAAAGAGTGCCTCGTTATTTCCATTGGTGTCGCGTCAGCGGGATAACTTCTATCCGGTAGTTCCGTAAATCGCAATTCCGTGCCAGGTTTTGGCTTTAAGTTCGGCAATAATAATTCTTCTTTGGCCTCTGGAGAAAGTCCGGCAGAACGTGGCTTTATTCTGACCTCGCTTCCACGTGGTCTCGACGCATCATCGCAGTTTTCAAGCTCCAAAGCAGAACGAACGTACCTAAAAATTAGACGAAAACGTGTTTCAAGAAACTTGAATAATAATAAATAATACTCGTCACTCACCCACACACAGGTTGACATCTTTCCACAATTTTTTCATCGATATAATTTGTCAAGTCTCTCCATTTTTGCCAAATATCATATGGATACGGACCCAAATATTTGTCCAAATTTTTCAAATCTTCTTTCATTCTCTCTCTTGTTTGTTCGTCTATACCTGTGAAAATAAAAATTCAATTTAATCAAAATATAAATTGGGAACACCCTTGGTTTAGATTTTTTTTGTATAACTAAAAAGAACTAAAATACTAACAATCGGACGAAATGTCCTCAGCTTTGCTGTCCCATTGCTTAACAACAAATTCACTCTTCTGGAAAATGTGAAAGAAGCCAATGCGTGGAGCAGTTTCTCCCATCTCATCTACAGCACTATACACAAAGCAAATTTTTTTTTAGTTTGCATAGTTTAATCGTTTTATTCAAGATACATTTATTGAGGCCTTACCCGTAATGAACAAAATGAAATCCGGGTGGTATCATTTTGATTCCTCTGAAATTTTCTCCTGTATTCCATGATTTCAAATCTATGCCGAAGTCGGTACCTTTGGGAACATCTTTTACGACTAAAGTCGCACCTTCTTTCAATAGAAATTGTGCAACTTCTGGAGTAAGATTTAAAGTATCGTTGGACATCATTGTTGTTTTGAGAACTGACAATTTGAGGTTAAGTCTAATTTTCGTTTTTCAACATATGTAAATATAAGCTCATTCTTGTTCAGTACGTAGAAATATTTTTATTAGGAAGTTCAATTATTTGCTCAAAATAATAATTTTTCAGAGCTTGTTGAAAACTATTAAAAACGATTATTTAGTTACATTTGAAAAACGATCAGAGATAGAACTGATTTGACTTAAAAAAGGTTAGAATGCAATCTCTCGTTTGCACAAACGAAGTCATTCTGCCATTCTGATTTCGTTGTTTACATGTACATATGTATATTAGAATGGGTCAAAAAAGTGACTTTTTTTCTTTTCTTAAATATATATATATATATATATATATATATTGTGGAAAATCGTTTCTCTTTCAAAACTTCCTTTAATAATTAAAATTCAAATTAAAATTATCTGTAGACCATTATTTTTTTATTTAGACACACAAAAATCTCATAAAAAAGATAAAATAAGATTGTATCATTCTTGAATAACATTTTAATTCAAAAATATTTATCTTTTTATATCAAAATATATTTAAATAATTGTTTTATGTTGTTCTTTTCTCTCAAAGCAAATCCGTGCTAAACATTTGTTGCACTTTCAAAATCATTTATAAACAAAAATAGAGATCGATGTTAAATGTAGAATTTTCGTCGCATTCACGAGAACAAATTCACTTAAGAAAAAAATAATCTTATCTATACACTCTTAAAAACGAGAGTACTATGTCAACACAACCTTATATCATACAAAAACACTTAAAAAGTAGTTACAATTAATTAAATTGATACTAATGAATTATATGATATTAGAAAAATACAACTAATCGAAAAGCTCGTCGTCTTCATCGAGGGACAAACTCGGTAGTGAAGGTGAATTTGTAGTCAGTTTTTCCTCGAATGATTCGATCAAAACGTCGCAAAGCTGTGGTGATACGAACTCCAGTTCTTCGGGATCTAATTTGTTTTTTTTTATCATAAAAACATACAAGTGAGACGTAATGAAACAAAAACTATATTTTTATAATTTTTTTTACTAACCCGACTCAAATCCTTCATCTTCAAATGGCTTTACTGCCTCCTTAGAGAGCTTTACCAATCTAACAAACTCTCGATCCAAGTCAAAATAATCAGCTGCAAAATCATGAAAAATAATCACCATTAACGATATTATAAAACAATTTAGATTTGTTTAAGAAAAAGTATCAAATTTACCTTCATCACAGTAAGGAGCCAATTTTTCAGGAGTCGGATAAACTTTAATATTCTCTGGTCTTTTATTGATTTTGGGAGTGTATGGTTTTTTAAATACAGTTGTATCCGTTTGCATTTTTTCTGGTGGCATTACTTGATGTGGGGATTTTATTTTCGACGCTTTGATTTGCTCCAACTTCAAAGCCTGTAACTGAATATTATTTTTCTTTTGTACTTGTCAAATTTTTATGTACACATTAGTAAATAATTTTATTTTACTGGCATTGATTTTATAAAATTATGTTGTGTACAATAACAATAAATAATTTTTATGTTCAATAAACAATGAATAAAAAATGGAAGAAAATTTGTGAATTTAAAGGGCACATCTACGGCTCCATTTTTTGAGCAAACAATTATTAAATATACCTTGGAATTCTTTTCTATTCGTTGGGGCGATGTTTGCTTGATATACTTTCCAAATCGCAGATTGCCAGGTTTTGCCAATTGCTTGTTAGGGCTCTTCTTGGTGGGCGATCGTTCCCTGTTGAGGTTGACACGAGCATTAAGATCTGAATTTGGTCTAATGGATAGACCTTTTGGCTTTGGTCGAGTAACATCGCCATTTTTAGCACTCATTATCGGGAAATTGGCCACATTTTTTGGTGACATCTTTTTCATTGCATCCACAGAGCCTGTCAAAAAAAAACATGTAACATGGCCACAGTAGATCTTAAAAATATTGGATAAAAAATCATCTTACCAGAGGTTGATTGCTGGCGGATGCCATTGCCAGTTACGTTAAACAAATCAAATATTCCGGACATTGTGAAATATTCCGGAGAAAATCACTTCGCGTTGTCCCAAATTGACCTCGAAATAATTTGTTTTCCTTCGGTCACGACGTACGAAACAAAATCTCAGATTTCGTCTATCGATGAGAACAATTGTAATCGCTGATCAGCTTTCTGTCTATATAGAATAATTGAAAATTCGTACCATCGCTAAACGTATTCTATGTTCAAAAAGAATAAATCGGATACTAAACACGAACGCGTACATACCTATTCGAAGTCGTTAACGTTAACGGTTTTAGTTTTTCTTTCTTTGTCTCGTTTCTTTGTGTACAACACACTGAAGGGGAAAAGGACGCTCACCAATGGGAAAAGCCGACCGTCAGTTTGTTTTGCCTGAAGTCATCCCCACTTTCTCGTGTCACCATATATATATGTATAACAACACTTTTTCTCCCGCGCAAAGTTGCTGTGCCAGAGTGCCCGCAACGACCGTAATCCAAAGGCGCTCGAGTTATTCAATCAATATAAAATAAAAGATACTGTTCCTCATGCTTTATTCAAAAATTTTGATATTACATAAAAAAAAACGTTTTTATTCATTTTATTTTTTATTTTAAGATAGTTCTGTCGGTACCGTTAAATTGAAAAGCTTTTTATTCTCATAGTTTTTCTTCATACTTACGTGCGGTTGTTAAAAATTGATTCCAAAATGCGGTACTCTAAATTCAAAGTGAAGGACCCTTTTATCTTTTTTATTGTATTCCAAGAGTCTATATAGCTTTGTCGGATAAAGATACATTTTCGATCTCTGTATAAACGCAAGCAGTTGAATTTTGGATTGGAAATCCGTGGTGGCGTCATCCATACAAGTTCGCCGATACTTTACACTTAACACGTTTGTCAGATGGCATGACCAGTAAGTTCTAATCTATTGGCCAACTATTTTTACGAGCAATTTGATTATAAATAGCTCAGAAAAATAAATATAAGTCCGAGTTGTGAAAATCTCATGTATATCTCTATTCCGGTACAAAATATATTGAGATTAAACTTTGTAATTTGCGAACTTTTTACTAAATGTTATTAACGATTGTTCGTCATTATATATATATTGATATTCAAATATCATTGATGATGAAATTTCATGATTTCTCTATCCAAAATCATTACTATGTCTATCAAATCTAAAAAGTAAATAATTCATTTTCTCATTATCTATATTCATACAAGTTATATACAAATCTATTTGCATATAAACTGAGCAGAGACGCCATCTTACGCGTTAACAATGAACTTTTAGCAAATGTGATTATTCGCATCGATCACTTTGCATTATGTGTACCTTGAAGGCGAATTGAATGCTAAGTAAAATATGTTTAAAAGTATATCTACATGTGTGTATATGTATATATAATAATTATAAAAAGAACACTCGTCATTCGTTTTATATGTACAAATTTTCATTTTAAGTAAAATTCTGGCGGTTTGATCATAATCTGCGGTACTTTGTAATAAAATTCAATAGTAATTACATTGTCGCAAAACATAGGAAACTTGGATACGAACTCTAAAGGTAGCCCGTATGTGCGTTTTACGGATAGCAATACCGCTCCCGAGATCTCATACTCGTGTACTGCTGGCCGTACGAAACTCATCTCAGTCACTCACGATCAGTCGTCTCCGCAGTCCGCGCTCTCCACCTTCGACCTCCTCCCCGCGCCTGCTCGATCCCCTCTCTACATATTTTTTGAGCCACTCTGCGATTGCTCGGTCGATGATAACATACTTTTGGGAGGGGATCGAGGCGTGAAGGGCTTTTTTAGTATGTAGCGTGTAGTACTATATCGGAAGGAAGAAAACGCGAGCGAGGAGGCATGCTTTCGGAATCACCAATGCCTTATTCTCCCACGTGCACATAATTGTACGTCGCTCAAAATATTTACGACTTCTGCCATGGTCTCATGGTTAAACTTTATTTATAATTATTATTCATTGGTGACTCTCCTCGTATGAATCAACAGATGCTTTTTTATTCTCTTGACAATGCGAGATATGTACTTTACTTTCAGCTATCTTTTATTTCTTACATTAGGCAAAAGATTCCTCGCGATAGCTACTCGATTATTTTTCACGCGTATCGAAAGTCGTTTTGACAATAAAAGATCCCGGAGTTTCTCGTCGTTGTATACATATACCTAAAACGATAATAAAGAGGGGCAAACGCTCGTATCGTTTTACTTTCCGTCGAGTTTGAGTTTCAAAACCACAAACCACTCATCAGGAGCCGAGCTAAAGTCAACACTGATGGGTATACATAATCAAAAGCCGAGAATAAAATTTGCATTTCGCGCAAAGTCGACGTGTACGACATACATATAGCGATCGGATGATCGATGATTCCGTTGGAATTTATAGTTGTCCAAATTGAGCTTTATACTGTATGTATACCCAGACAGATGCATGTAAGTGCGAGTGTTCTAATTTCTTAGCTGATGCTAAGCCCGCGAAAAGTTGATTCACCAAGAAAGCGTCTAGTTTGCTGCTCGAATGCACATAAGCGGCTACCGTTTTGGCTCCGATCTCTCTTCTCTTTCTCTCTCTCTCTCTTTCTCTTTCACTCACGCTCACCCAACGCATTCCCGTAAAAGATACAAAACGGAAAAGCAAGGGAGAGAGAAGGAGGGAGAATGCATGACTTCGTATGGAACACGAGACAAAAAAGACGTTACGATCTCTCGCTCGTGCCGGGATGTCGTCGGAGATTCTGGTTTTGTTCACGGTGTTTTATGCGCCGTACGGTCCGTATTTCGCCGTAGTGGGGATGCAGGAGGCAAAGCGTTGCCCGTGAGGAGAAGCGAGCCGCGAGAAACCGAGAAAGACACACAAGCAGCATGGGACCGATCCGCATGGAGTGATCTAGAATATTCCAGATGCGTAGTCCAACGCATTTTTTAATAAAAAATTGTGTATCCTTTAAGGACGTATTATCGATGCGTACGTAGTAAATACTTTTTTTACTGATATCTAAATGAGATGTAAATTAACGAGTATCTTTAGGATTTTATAAATCTTTTCTATTTTTACTCGGTTCGTGTAGCGTTCTCTTCTATTTGACATTTTAACTCTCAAACGTTAACGATGGGTCATTTGTGTCCGGGCAAAAATTGTCCGTTAGGATTTCTCGAAGGTTCTTGTGGATGTAAATTTGGAAGTGGGAGGGGGAAAATGTATAGAGAGAAGGTAACCCAAGGAGCAGAGTTTCGGAATTTTCCCTCATTTCGTCCGTACATGTAAAAGTTTTTTCGTATACTCTTTCATCCATTAAATGTATATATAAAGGTCTGGAAATAGGCATTTTTCGCGATGAAAAATAAGAGTCCGATTCAAACCCTTGAAATTTTTCATATTTCTTTTGTGAAAGGGTATATTTTCAATGAAAAAATGCCGTTTTATATTTTAATTTATTAAAAAAATCATGAGAGATATGATTTTTTAAACATTATCGTGAAAACTGCCTGCACGTCCCCATATTTTGCATGAAATTGTTATTAAAAATTTAAAAACCCGCTTAATTAAATTTAGGTATAATCACACATTTTTATTTTAAATAATAAAATTCAAGTAATAAATCATTCTGAAATGAAATTTACTTGTAAAACTCCAACTTTTATTGATCTTTAGCAATTGAAATGAGTTTGTGTAGCGTTTTTCATTTGTAAAAAATCTGTAAAAAAATTAGTCGATAATATAGCCGAAGTTTATTCTCGTACTTTTGATAATGCCTTCCGAATTTGGATGCAAAGAGCCAAAGATTAGCTAGTATAAATCTAGAGTATACTGAGCACAAAATTCGGTATGAATATTCATATTTTATCGCAAGCACATTGTGCGTGAGTTATTGGATATATTCGCGATGGATAAAGAAACCTGGAACAGTTTACGGTGACAGCGAGCTTATTGTAGACAAGCCGCGGGTTGTGTAATACACTCGTGAGCTACGTCCTATGTCTCATATAATGCTCATAATATCTGTAAGCATGCGAGTGTAACGACAGTGTAAACACTTGCTCGGTTTGCTTTGAACGAATTCACTGTCAGAGGTCAGTACAGAAAAGCATTTTTTTTAATAAAATTGGAAAGGGCAGAAAGGTAGAGACCGAGCCCGAAACTTTCTTATATTTTCTTAATAATAAAAAAATTTCTTTAATCTAAAATTGAATATTTCTTCAAGTATAAACTATTGAACATAAAAAAAGATTTCTTTCGGGCATTTTGACGATGGGATTATTAGTTTCCGCATTCTACGTTGCTTTGGTCGATTGCTTAATCGCTGATAAGTCAGCGAGTAAAATAAAACCGTATCCTCAAGCCTGAACCGTCTGACTAAAGAGTCACGTACACGCATATGACATTGAATTTACGAGTTACAAATAATATGGGATCGAAATCTGCGACGTTACCGCGTGGAGCGCGCGATTGAAGATCGCAAATTCGGAAGCCAACGTTTTGCAATTTTATTTACTACGAACAATAGTCTGTGAAACCACAGCGTTGAAGATGCGAATTAGATACATATTAGATATGAAACACTAGCTAAGGATGGTTTCACCGTTGCGATCACAGCGCCCCCATTTTTCTCCATTAGAAGTTCTTTCGTAACAAAAAGAATACCTACGCGAAAAAATGCTTGAAAAGGTACACAAAACTTGGCTCTCACAATGCAGCGCCTGTAGAAAATCAGGTACCTAGAGAGTGTAAAATAACCTTGAGAGTATTTTTTCGAGTTACAGGCAAAAGAACGAAAAAGGTCTCGTTTTCGTGAAAGTAGGTATACAAAGCTGAGGAAAGAAAATTTTCTAACGCGCGCGAGTGACTCTTTTTATAGACACTTTTCAGAGACGAGCTCTTTAGCGAAGTGCATGAAGTACGGAGCGATAGGGAGAGGCGGAACGATATGAACTTCCCCGTCTGAATCTAGGGCATTGGAAAACAAAAAAGTGAGCCCTAACACAGACGAACGTCCGTCACACACGTTTCCATCAAACAACAAAAACTACTGCGAGCAATCGAGGAAAAAAATGCATTTGCGTCCAAAAAACATTTTGAGGCCGAAATCATATTATACATATATATATGTTTTTTGACCGGAAAAAAAATGTTGAAAAAAATCAAGTCGACCGTACCGGGAGACACAATACCACAAAAGCAATTCCGGCTGTTTTCGCAGCACGCAGGCGCGTAACCGTGCTAGCGATGTGTTTCGTGATCGCCAGAAAGAAAAATAATTCCTGCGAGTAAAAGGTAGAAGAGAAAGAGAGAGGGAGAAGGAAGAGACAAGCCGGAGTACACACGAGAGGATGAAAACGAACTTTCGTATATCTCCCACGTTGTGGCGAATGCAGCTTCTCGAGCTGAGACATATTAATAGCGTTTTCGTCTAATTTTCACCACGTTATAATTTTTGTCCCGCGTAGACAAGTTTCTCGACTCGCACGATCATTGGAATCGACAGAACCGAGACCAAAGCCCGTTACATAGCGGCCAAGCTGCTATTCCTCTACTCTATCCCCGATCCTGCGAATATTACCCGACACGTACAGTTTTTATAATATAGAGAGTATGTTAGATCGCGCATCAGCCACTCAAGAATAATATATTTGAAATGCAAATACAACTCGTAATTCGTAAATAAGAGAGCGCGCGGTTATTGCAATTATGATAAAAAGCCTATATATGTTTACTTCGGTTATCGTCCTTATTAGCAAATCGCGAGTGTAAAAAGAGCGTGCGATTGTCGCATAATATGGCTCGAAGAGGTTGGAGCGCTGCCAGCGATCGAGAGCGACAGTCAACTCGCTGCGCCTGGCGAGCAATGTGCAAGAGAGACGCCCGCTTCTCGCCAAATCTCAAAAAGCGTGCCAAAATTCATTATAGCAACATTCTTTTCGTCGCCCTCGACTAAGAAGTCCAACAATCGATCCCTTTTGTTATCTCGGGAAACTTTGCCTTGTTTCTTTTCTCCACACATCTATTACATTATTATTTTCATATACACACGCGTTCCTTTTATCAGGAAACGATAAATAAATGTACCGCTGCTAAAAAAATGAGCAAGAAAGCGTTTTAGAAAGTTTTTAATCGTACTGAAAAAAGTTGGATGACAATCTCGTTATTTCGTGCATGTTGAGAATAAACTTGTATGTACCGTACATGTACGCGTGTACGTCATAAGCAGAGACTGTTGGATATGTAACGTAGAGATATATACATACGTATAAATGTACGTACATGTAAAGTGTGATATTCGAGGATAGACGAAATAGGATGAAGAAGGGAGAGGGTGTTGGTCGCGTATGGAACACGCGAATAATAAAGGACAGAAAGGGACAGAGCGCATTGAAAAGGCGCTTTTTCCACCCCACCATGGGAGCGTGGTGTTCCCCCACTTGGGAGAATTGGCAGCCCCACCACGAGAGCAAAGAGCAGCGTACTGCGCTCCGCTATCGCACCGAGCACGGACGAGGCAAACATGGCGACTCAGTCGCTGTTTACGGTGGTCGCATACGGATCTCTGGCTCCTGGTGAGAGGCTCAAGTCCACGGTCTCGAGTTATCGACGGTAATGAGTATTCGTGCCATCGCGGACAGAACAATTTTATTAAATATCGCGAGTATGGACGATCGTTGCGGCGATACGAGCGATGAAATGTCGCCGAGCGGCGATAATGAGATACGCCGCGAAGGTAAAGGCGTAAAGGCGGATCCGACGCCTCCGGCGGATTCGCCAATGGTGCTAAATTCGCCGATCGAGGCGCAGCCTGTCGGCGAGGCTCTCCACTGCAGCCGCAGACCTGGCAATAGCGCTACGCGAAAAGACGTGAGTATGCATATGTATACAACAAAAAAAAAACCTTATTTTTTTTACCCCTTTTTACACATTTCTCATAAATCTCGTGACAAATGGTTTATTTGTAAAATTGACTCGCGGTAAAATTTTCATCGCGCATTATTCCGTTCGGTCGCTCCATCGATTGACAACCGTCGCAAAATCAAATATGTATACCGATTTATAAACGCATTAAATGCGCTTTTCACTAGGGACTTGTCACTTTTTGTTGCTGATTCTGGGGCAACAGTGGATTATTTCACTAATTCTAATCAATTCTGCTCAGCGTACTGTTCTGATCGTGTAATCGCGATTTATTTGCCGTTTCTATCTTCGGAGTCGCTATCAACTAGAAATCTTGGAAATATGGCATATTTAGCAAAAACATTGTTGTAAATTTGATACGCCTATTTGAATGATCATTTTTTGTATTTATTTGAAATGTTGCAGTGTTTCAAATCGACACACGGCTGTTCGGGGAAATTCGGGAGGAGCAGCGGGAGCGGAGCTCTACAGAAGAAGGCCCAGGAGGAGGAAAAGTGTTTGGAGCATGCGACGAAGAAAAGAAAAACGAGGCGGGGTAAGCCGAAACACAGGAAGCTCAAGCCCTTCGCAAAGCAGTCAATGTCTTACGAACAGAGAGCGAGATGCAGAGCGATAGGAAGGTTAACAAAAACGGGAGGTCAACCGCCAGCGCCTTACAACACAACTCAATTTCTGATGGAGGATCACAGCGATCTGCCCGACTTGGATCAGAAGCTGGCTGATGCCATAACATCCGAAGCCGTTCCTCCCTCCTTTCAAAAACCCTTTGCGCCGCCGAGAACGAGAGATTCCAGTTTTAGCATTGACTCGGACGAGGACTACTTCTATTCGTCTCCTGAGAACGAGGAGGAGTTTTTGACTAAGGAATTTTCAAGCGCTTATGAGGATCTCCACGCGGAAAGACTGAGCACGCTGACGAAATCGGAATTGATACAGGAATACGTGCAACTAGAGGCGAAATTTGACCTTTTGACAAAAAGGCTAAAGAGCAAGAGTATGCAGCAACAAATGGAGGACAAAGAGTCAGAAAGCAAAGCGTCCTGCGATGCAGACATCGCGAAAAAGCTCAAGACTTGCCAGCAGAGACTGGACGACCTGATGCAACAGAATGAGCAGTTGAGAAGAGAGAATGAAGCTCTGAGAACGAAACTTCGATGCAGTCCTGTTTTGAGCATGGACAGCGAAAGTGACAGCGACAGTAGTAGTAGCGATGCGAGTTCCTGCAGTTGTTCCAGTATCGACGGACAATCTCCGAAAGTCGGCAAATCTTTCAAGAGAAGGGAAAAAGAGCGAAGGCGAAGCAAGAGAAGATCGAGCGTGGGGAGCGACGAGAGCGACAGTCTGAGCACGACCAGCATTCAAGGAAATTCCTGCATGCAGGAGGAGGAGTGCGAAAAGTCTCTGAATCATGATCTGGTCAACGGAAGTCTGACGAATCAAGAGATTGGCGGACTTCCGACTTAGAGCGAGAAAACATCAACGTCGAGGAGGAGCTACCTTCCGAGTCGATCGCGATTCTCGTGAGAAGATCAACCAACGAGCTGCTAGAGAGAAGCATTCTCGTGGCGATTGACCAACTTGTGGAACAAAAAGAAGAGCGTAATATTGACACTGCAAGATATCAATAAGTATAATATAGTTGCACAAAAATCGAGTCTGCCAGACCATCAACTAACGACTGTCTATTCGCTGATACAAAACGAAAAAAGATGAAAATTGCGAAAACGAGGAAATTGTTTGTAAATAACGAAAAAAAGCGCATTTAAAAAGAGTTGCGAATCGCTACAAATTCGATGATGTTTAGGTATATTAAATTTAAGAAATGTACAATTTGTATAGAACTAGAGGATAAGCTTTAACTGTTAGTTTATGGTCTGAAGAAATTTTGCCATTGGTTCCTTCCTCATTTCCACTATCCTTCTCCTTGACCAACATCAAACCTCTCCTCTAAATCGCGCAATTGCAAATTTTTGTTGTAAAAAACCCCCGATTTCCTAAAACTATCTGATTGTAGAAAAATCGCGTTGAATCGTTAGCTATTTGAAAAAGTTTTACTTTGTACACAAGCCCAAACCCAATGAGGTCAACTGCAGTTGCAGTAAAAAACAAATTCTTAGATCGAAAACGAAAAATAAATTAATTGTATCGCGAGAATCCGTACACAGATCAACTTTGATACAAACTGTGATATATGCGAGAAATTGTGATACAAAAAAAGAACTTGTACAATGATTCCATTTATTTGATTAATTGACCTTCGACACATAATAAGAAAAACATTTTAAAAATGTATATTCATTGCTTTTATCCCTATTTAAACAAGCTCGTTATAGCAGAAGGATGACTATTATTCAGTCGCCTTTTAAGTTCGCATTTTTGAAAATTATAATCCATTATTTGCTTCCTTGTTTGATTTAAAATATCGATTGATCATAAAATTTTTATTTAAATTCCATTTTGAGTACAGACAGTTTTACTCTTCAGAAAATGTTATCTGTAAAAAAAATGGTGTTACATTTATTTAAAAAAACAAAGTGTGTATCATCATTTTTTAAAACTAAATTGTTTAATCCGAGTCTTGTATTATCTTTGGAGAAGAATACCAATGTTTTTAGTTTACAATTTTTCTGGCCGCTTGAAATGTGATCTCAACAATAACTTTTGATTTAATCCTGTTAATGACAATAAGACGTGATAAAAGCAGCAATCTGGAAAATAGTTTTTATTTTAAATATCAGATAATGTAATTTTATCGGAAAAATGAAATCCAAAAGTTTTTTTCTACAGTTTTTTTTACATACGACAAAATTTGATGGTTTAAATTTGTGAAAATTTTTTTTATAAAAATTGGTTTATTAATTGTTATAAAAAAAGGAAATGTACTACATGAAGAACTATGCAAAATGTTAAGAGGCTTAACTTCATTATCTAGAAGTTAATAAGCTATATTTGCAGTTGAAAATAACTTTTATATGAACCCGTATAGAAAATTGTGATTTTTAAAGACAAATAGCTTGACTTTTTCGCAGTGACACTTCTTAAAAACAAATATGTGCGTATGACATCAAAGAAGGTTTATGCAAATTTTAAACGAAATCTTAACGATTTTTCAACAGAACTACATACACGCAATCATTTTATTTGTAAGGTATTGAGTACAAATTTTTTTTAAATATTATTAAGTGAAGATATAAATAGAGCTTGATTGATCGTACGTTACTATTCGTGCAAAAAAAATGATTATTATAGTTTATCTTTTTCTTTTTATACTTTACACACTCACCCCCCCCCCACAACAAGTAAAATTTTAAATTATCATAGTATGGTAAAAATTCGATCGTACATAGTTGTCTAGTTTTCCGTCCTCGAAGTAACAGCGCTCGTGAAGTTTCAATACCTCCCCGTGGTGTATCTTTATCTTTCACGCTCTTTCCGAAAGTAGATTTCGCGCAAGCTGTCGACGGTGTTCCCGGCGCTTCGATAATCTATTTGCATCGATTATTTTTCAAGTATTTCTTACTTAAAAACTAATCATCATGCCTCCTAAATTCGATCCCAATGAAATAAAGAAAGGTATTTTTTGTATTATTTATTTTGGAGTAGAATATAAAGGAGAAAAGACGTGTTTGGCTTTAACCTAAAAATTGTTTCGCAGTGTACCTGAGGTGTGTCGGAGGCGAAGTCGGTGCTACGTCTTCTCTCGCCCCGAAAATCGGTCCCCTCGGTTTGGTACGAATTATTTAATTTTTATTAGAAATTTTTGCTGAAATCTGTGCGCTTTTTTTTGTCAAAAAAACATTTGTCTCAAATTTTTGAACACGTGTCTAACAATTCCGCAGTCCCCGAAAAAAGTTGGTGACGACATTGCTAAAGCGACAAGCGATTGGAAGGGTTTGAAGATCACGGTCCAGCTGACGATCCAAAATAGGCAGGCCACAATCTCGATTGTACCTTCTGCAGCATCTTTGGTTATCAAAGCACTGAAAGAACCACCCAGGGATCGTAAAAAGCAGAAGAACATAAAGCACAGTGGAAACTTGTCCTTCGATGACATCATTAACATTGCTCGTTCTATGAGGCCAAGATCAATGTCCAGACAGCTCAGTGGTACTGTCAAGGAGATTCTTGGCACTTGTCAATCTGTTGGTTGCACCGTAGAAGGAAGGCCGCCTCATGATCTCATCGATGACATCAATGCCGGTGAACTCGAAGTTCCAGAGGAATAAAAAAATGGTGGGTATCGAGTCCCAAGCTAATTCTTTTCTAATGTTCTCTACTTTCAAGTGTTTAAGGTAGTTCAATCGGTCCTGCATGTACTAAAAAATGCCCGGTTTACTTACAATCACTTTTATTAATTGTGAGAAATAATTAACGATTACATTAAAGAAAGAGCTAGCTCTGGACTCTTGGTAGGGGTTGGCATCCCATCCAACCTTTGAGTCTGTTTGTTGTCCTTCAAAAAGGGTACAGATAGATCAAAGGGCAATTAAGCCACTGGGGAGACAACCCCAATAAAAATCAATGATTTAATATTTCAATCACGGGACGAGCAATTTACCTCGCTATATTCGTTTTTTAATTTTTCACAGAAGTGTAAAGTTAAAAAAAGAAATTGGTGAGCCATTGCTTGTCTGTCTCAATTTTGTATACTAAGTATTTAAATAAATTGTTTCAGATGCGTCAGAAGCGGTGCAAATAAAATTTTATTTAAAAAAACTCAACTGTACAAAAATTTGATTTAATACCTAGCCGATAATTCGATCCCTCTCAAGCGGTATTCGAATAAATCGAATAATTTCGTCGTTTGAATTTTTTATTATTCGGCTCTATTGTTATTTTCGCTCCTACTGTATCGATTACAGCCACATCGTTCAAATCTATTTCTTTGTCTTCTATTTCTCCCTTTTCAGTAGAAAAACTGTCAGAATTCTTCACAGAGTTATCATCAGTGCTTTCTTCCGTCAATTGGGTGGACGTTTCTTCGCTCGAATCATCCAAAAAATCTTCATCCAAAGTCGAGCTCGTCACATTGTCTTCAAAGATGGAAGAATTTTCTCTCGAATCTATCGATTTGTCGTACGAAAAATTCAAGACGTTCTTCAACTCTTCATCTTTCGAGGCATTCATAATTTGTAAAAGAGCGAAAGGATCGTCTATACCGAGCTTTTCGCAGAAATCCGTAGTCTGAGGATTTATGCACATACATACTTCGTTCGCACTGGAATTTGACGATTCCGGATTGTACGGTTCTGCCGTTTGAACAAAATTTTCTGGTACTTCCAAATTATTTCCGAATTTCTTGAGCACGTTCTCTTTTTCTGATTCTGTTGGGGTGTATACCCATCGTCCTTTTCCGCCCTGTCCTGGCATGTAATGAACACCGTTCTTGACGCTTAATAAATGATTCGTCAAGTACAATATCGTCAACCATTCGAGATCGTACGAAATTTTAATCGGTAATTTTTCGTCGTGCGGTACTTGGACAACTTGCAAGAACTTTCGCCTCGGTAAGCACTTGTCCAACGCTAAAAATTTAGTATACTTTTTGGAGTCATACTCTTGGGGAACGATCGCTGCGAATTTGCAGTGTAAATGAGCACTAAACCAGTAAGATGGTGAATGGAACGTCAATAACTCCATGTACGGTGGGCTACCAAGAGCATTCGCCTCTATATCATTTCTGAAAAGACATCAAAATATAATTTTTGTCAGCAATAAAAGGTTTTTTTGGTAAGAATGATTTTGGGTACTAACTTGAAGAAAGGTTTAATCTTCAACAATGATTGCTCGTCTCCATACTGTGTAATTCCTCTGGGCCAGTCATGGGATAAGAAGATATCGATATTTCCAGTGAGCTAAAAATGATTTTGTTACTTTTTGTAAGAGCAGAAATTAATAGTATCATTCCAGTGTAAATGTTTACCTGTTTCAGTCGAAAGACTTCTAGATTTCTTATGTGATAAACACTACGAATAGTGGAATTGTCATATGGAGGTTTCTCATGGTGACCTTGCATCCAGTGGAGACTTTTGTATATGCCGGATATACCAGCGATTCGTATACCAGCCACTGTGACTACACTTGCATATCCCATGTAATAAATATTGGGAGCGACCCAACCACCATACGCCAATTCCTGGAGATAATTTGATGCTTCGTGATTTCCTCCGATAAAAATAGTCAACACCGGCGCCGTTTTCTCACCCGAGTAATACCTGAAAAACACAACAGTATTTAAGGTATTCCTCGCACGTAGGGGTAGATTTTGCAGGAACTAAACAAGGGCCCTTAACAAACTTTATTAAAAAATTGTTAACAAGATTGTTAAATCACACAAAAATGATTATATATTGGGTATAATTATAGATATTATACCCAATTGTCCAAAATTAAACATTATTTTATGTGTATTTTTAAATTATTATAAAATTACATTTTTGAGGTTATACACGGGCTCCGAGTTTCAAATCGAAATAATTCTTTCAAATGTTCGATGACCCTACATTTTTATGCGATAAATAAGTTCCTTACGTAAAAATTTCTTCATATTATAGTTTTTATTCATCATTTGAAGATGTAAATTTTTCAATTGAAGTGGAAAAGAGAAGTTTCTGCAATTAACACCTATGTTAAAAATCGTAATTTCAAAACAAAAATTTTCTGTTAAAACCTCGGTAACCTATCTTTTTTTTTCAAAAAATTTTAAAAAGTTATGTTTAATAATTTTAAAAAAATCAGGCTATTTTAAAGATATTCATTTCGTGCAAATAATACCTTAAAACTTTATTCCGATATTGCGTCTGCATAACCTCAAATTTTATTTTTTATAAACTTACTTGTAAAAAGAACACATTTCCTTGTATTTGTCTGGCACGGCCATGCATGAAAGATCGGTAAGATTTCTCGTTGATTGAAAATCTCCGCAACATATTAGGAGATCAATCTTTTTGTTTTCCGATTTTTCGATTTCCTCCAACGAGGCATATATTATTTCGAGCTCACCGTGCGCACAACCTTCGACGGCTATCCTCATTATATCAATTAATTTGTTGACTATTCTGTTTTAGAAATGTTTACACAATTGCACGGTATTTACGTTAATGTACGGACAAGTAAATATCTAATGTTTGGTCGCAAACAAAACAACTAGTGTGCATATACGGTGCACGGTGCCTATATACAACAAATATGTAAATGGGGACTGAGGATATGTGAGCGAGAGACGCTAGTATCGCAAGCTTCGAAATTAACCGCGGATGTTCAAGTTTTTTAAATATATTAACATAATTCTAACGCCATTCTCTTCATTTTGCAAAAATCTTTAAAGATCACTCCTAATAAAGTTGATTTCATCAAGTGACAGTGAATTTGTCAACGAATTAAGCCAAGAAACTGATTTTTTGATCGTTTTTTTTTGAATTTTTCAATATGAATTCTTGAATTCTGCCTCGAATAAGTAGCATTTTCGTTATCTACGGGAAATTTCCGATCGAATAAGGTTTTAAAATCGATAAAAAAAAATCGAAAAATTTTGCGAATTTTTGAAGGTTTCCATTTTTTCAATAATCTTCAAGACGTCATAACTTTTTAAAAAATGCATGTATTGACGTAATTCCAACGCTATTCGCTTACTTTTGTAAAAATCTTTAAAAATCACACTTTATAAAGTTCATTTCGTCAAGAAAAAGGAAAGATATTGCTATTTGAAATTTTCATGGGTCCATGAGACCCAGTGTGACTCACCAAATTTTTTGAATTTTTTTTTCGATTTTAAGAGCCTATTCGATCGGAAATTTCCCGTAGATAACGAAAATGTTAATTATTTGAGGCGAAATTGCAGAATTCATATTGAATACACCAAAAAACTGGATTTTAGATCAGTTTTTCTATTACCGTGAGGGCGCGAAGCCTGTTAGTATATTATAAAAGTCAGACCTAGAGACTGGCGAAAAGGACCATCTCTCGTATTGCGCTAGCTGGCCTTTCCCGAGAAAAGGCTGGAAAAAGGGCTCGTTGCAAAGCGGGCACGAAGGCAGGCCGCGGGACGAAGAAAAAGACTCTTGCGAAAAGCGTCGTGCAAGGAAGACGCGCATTCCAAAATTATAGTTTTATATCGAGTCTTTCATACGAGAATATTATTGTAATAATTAAAAGCACGACTGAGCGAGAACGAATGATATCCACGAAAACATATATTTCCAACAAATATTCACAAAATTTATCCATTTTGTTATATTTCCAAAAAAATTGTACATTCGTAATGAAAAAAATTAGCTCATCTTCGTTCTATCGATTCAATTTAGTACATGCCTCGATCCTAGTATAGATATGTAATCTTGGTATATTCACAGACGAGTTCTTTGGTGAGGACATAACGTTTTCGGTATACATTTCGGGTCAGAGATGTGTTCCAGCACGATCGAGACTTCCCACACCTCTGATCCCATGGTAATTGCAATTAACGGTAGTAATCAAGTTTTCCTCGGCCTACGAAGGAGGGGGTTGGGCAGAGGGCTACGGACGCTCTAACTGAATCGCCGAGAATTGTTTATCGATCGGCAGAACGCCGAAACAGCGGCAGAGACCCTTTAGCCTTCCACATATGTAGGAATAAGCTTCAAAATTTCTGAGATATGAAAAATGAAGTATTATTTCAATTGTATAAGATAATAGAAATATTTTCATATCGATGATTTGATTCATGAACGAATTCCATATTTTTCAAATACTTAATATACGTCTAAAGTTTTAAATTGACAAGAATTACGATATAGACCCGTTGATTTTTGTTACTGCGGTGAATAATTCGCAACAGGACCTGCATCTGTTCTCCTTCGTTCAGAATAATTACATTTATCAGTGAAAAAATTGGACTTTTAACTTTAAATTTTGCTGAAATCTTCCATCGACATTATTTGGATCGTTGATGAGCTAATCGCGCTTCGCAGTTATCTCTCTCGCACTAACGGTGATGTACGTACATCCGAGGCATCGCACCTCGAATCAATGAGAGAGAAAAAGTGACAGATCCGGGAGCGCTTTGGGATAGATCCGTGCATACGTCATCGAAAAGTGAGTTGTCTGACCCACAGCGATTCTCTCTTTCTCACTCTCGTACACTCTCGTGATACATCCGATCGTGGATCAGGAAGAGAGTCGTTCAATTTATTTATGCGTGAATAGTTGTATATGTTTATAAAGAGGAATCTCGGTCATTGGGGCTTTCCTTCCTCTCTCGAGACTCGCTCGAGAGAGCGTTCGAATGTCAAAAAGGCGTTTCGTGCGCTCCTCATCGTTATTGCGATACGCCCGAGCCTCACGTTCAACAATATCCGACACAGATATAATCATTATCGGCCAGCTCCCCCCCCCCTCCCCGCCCCTCCCACCGGCAATGGGCCCGAACTGCACCTCCCATAGGAATGTTGCATGGGAGACGACCTGTTTGCGCGAACACACCGCCGGCCACGCGGCGGTGAATGTTCCGTTACCCCCACTTCGCACTGACGGCGCTTGACGTCACTGCCTATACTTGTTTATTCAAATTAACGGCGTCTGCGCATTTTTTAGGATACTATAGGATTTATCGATTAATTATAATATTCAAGGCGCATATATATAGTTTTATCAAAAAATCGTTTTTTTTTTAGGATTTTGTTGAAAATTTGCAGAAACCTTCTTTGATAAAATGTGCAATTGTATATTAAATTTTACGAGGTTTCACTACGTATAGATACTCTCGAAATATTTATTGTCAAAAATCACTATTTTCTGCAGTCTCTCATAAGAGCACGTGTTAAATATCGCGATAGTCAACTCTTGATATCTTAACTTCTGGATTGTGGAAACTCTTGAAATTTTTCATAGTTATTTATTGTACTTCAAAGAAGCTTCTTCATGTTTTAAAAGAAATCCTAAGATTATGATTTTTTACATTTTTATAAATACGTAACAAGTACAGGTCACCTTGGATGACCCTGAATTTTGTGTATGTTGTTCTTGAAACAATTTGCAACAACTTTTCTTGATAAACATAAGCTCAAAAACCACATGGTATATAGAGATAAATTGAGATAAATATTTTTGATCTGACGATACCTATAGAACTACACTTTAAGGATGTATAAGCGATAATTTTAAACATATGAAAATTTGATAAATTTTTCACATTTTTTTCTTAAGCATATGAAAAAATGTTGTGTCAAATTTGAAATCGTTTTACAGAATGATTTAAAATTTAACATTGATTCTTATGCAAAATTCGTAAATTTGCACTCAATACAAATTTAAAAACATAAGATTCTTCTGAATTTTAAAAATATATTCTTAGTAGTGTTCATTTTGTATAGACAGTAATTTCAAAACGTTTCACTAAAATTTTTTATTTAATTATTTAAACGACAAAAAATGTTTAAATTATTGTTAAAATATGCTCAAACTGCTAATTGATAATCAAACTATACAAGACAAAAAATAGGCAACTGATGGAGTGTGGATTTTACGAATAATTTAATATCAAGAATTTACTTTTTGCTGAGATTATCTGTCCCAAACACCCTTAACGATGTATGAGCGATATTTTTTATAATATGAGAATTCGAATTGTATGATAAAATTTCGTACCAAATGTGAAATAATTTTACTGAATGGTTCAAGAGTTATCAAACCCCAAAGTTACTCCATATGCAAATTTGTATATTCGGTCTAAACATTGAATTTAAAAATACGAATTTAAAAATATATATATGTATATTCGTAGCAGTGAACATTATTTCAAAACATTTCTTATTTGATTATTTGAATAATAAAAAATGTTTAAATTATTCATAAGATATGATAAAAAATAATGATTGCTGATAGTCATACATGAACGTCGAGAATTTATTTTTTGCCAGGATTACCTATTCCATAAATTCTTAATAAGACGTGCATCACCATTCCGTACAAAAGAGAAATGATTAATTATTTATTGAACAGATAATAATAAATGGAGCGAATTTTATTTTCGGTGCGACAAGAAATAATCGATACTTTGTCTTTTCCGGTGCCGTTTAAGGAATGAAAATCTTATCGTGTGACCTCGTAGTTGAATTAAAAATTAAAAGGATGAAATCTCTATATAAAAAAAATTATTGTCATATACAGTCTAATAATTTCATTATTTTCAATAAATGTAAAGATGGACTTAATAGTCGTATAAATGCAAAGCATGAAGAATATTATCGGAAATTCGATTTTCTTTAAATAAATTTAATCTGGATATACTTTTGGCTCTGCGTTTGAGCGGTATGCAATCGAGTTTTCGGGCTACATATCCCCGTCACCTTGCGAAGAATCCAGAAGCGGAGAGGCCAATGATCAATAGAAAAAGGAGAAAAATAAAGTAAGTCAGACATCACGTTCGTGGGAGTTTTTGTTTTACATTTTTCATCTCTTCTCTTTCTCCGACTTCCCCGAATCTCTGAGGAATCCTTAAGCGCCCGAGGACTCGTTTTCGTATCTCGGAGTCGTATATTTAGGTAAAACCTGAAATAGAAATTGCGCGATCCATATATACAAGGGTCACCCGAAAGAAAAACAAATTATTGAGGTAATTGTATAAAATTTAAGGTAGTTCCGTAGCGATGGTTAAATACAAAAGTTTTTTCTCATCTACAAAGTAGTTTGCACATTTAAGGTAGTTTTCTTGGTACAGTCAAGTTCAAGAGTTATATTTAAACGAAAAGGCTTAAAAACACGACATTTCTCAAGTTTGAACTCTTAATGAAGAAAAATGATGAAAATAGACGATGATCATAAAAGGAGGTTAAGGATGTATGGGTCAGACAGTTCCAGCAAAAAGGAAATTCGTGACATTAAATTCGTAAAATCCAGACTCTGGCTTTTGCTAAAAAGTAACCTATTTTTCGAGTATTTGTTTGGTTATCAATTAGCAACTTGAGCATATTTTGACAATAATCTAAATATTTTTCATTGTTTAAACAATTAAAATTTTTTAAAATTAGTCAAATGTTTTAAAACTTTGACTATACAAAATGAACACTGTTACGAATATATTTAAGAATTTCGCAAAAATCTCATATTAAAAAATTTGTATTTAGTGCAAATTTACGAATCCTCCATGTGAAGCAATATGTTAAATCTCAGCAACTTTGAAGTTTAATAACTCTCAAACCATTCGGTAAAACGATTTCAAATTTGGCACAATATTTTTTCATATACTCAAGAACAAAATATCAAAAATTAATGAAATAATTCTCATATTTTAAAAAATATCGCTCATACACCTTTAAACAACATGATGAATTTCTACAATTCATATATTGATTTCTGGATGATAAAGTTTTCGTAAAAATTTACACACATTTTGAAATATTTCTCTTGATACGGTTAGACTCAAAAAATATATTTAATGTAAAAAAAATATATATATATTTAACATAAAAATGTATAACTTAATTTAAATACGCGCTTTTATAAAAAGCTACAAAACTCATGCTTTTTACAAGTTAACGTCTATAATTATACGCAGTAGACTCTGTGACTGTACAATAGAGCACGACTGTAAGACGTCAAGGAAGGATTGTGTAAATTTTGAATGAAATCTTAAATAATATTTAGATAGAACTGCTTCGGAAGGAAACTATGTGAAAAATTAAACAAAAGAAGAAATATAAAATTTGTTCGGGGTATATAAGAGAATAATACACTTTGGACGGTTCCTCGACAATAGAGGCGAAAAGACGGCGATGCGTCGCGTGTGCGAGTCGCGCTGCGAGACCTGCGAGAGGGAGATTCGAAAGAAGGGGGTCATCAGGCGCAGGGGCCCTCGACGAGAACGCTTCGGACCAACTATCAAGCTCTCGGGGATCACATCCAGTACACCACCGCGCGTCGTACAGGTCTCGTCGACCGTTAAACTCTCGCGAGTTTGAAACTCAGCGACAATCGTTTTTCCATAACTCTCAATGAACTGACATCGATCAGCTCTCTCATCGGTCTTTCTTCGTGTCACCAAGTATTTCAGATACTTCAAATTTGATCAAACTATTCGATCGTTATTAGTTATTAATCGTGAAATAAACGTGGTACTAATTTTGGATTACAATAAATTAGCAGTTAGGTAAGTTCATTTCTCATTTTTTTTTTCATATAAAAAAAAAGTATTTCCAGTGTACTATTCAAAAATAGTCGAAATATATTTGATTCATTTATCCCCATTTATCATTGAAATATTTCTTTTACGTTCTTTCGTCATCTTTTTATTATATTGATTTATCATTTTATTTTATATCGGTGATTGATACTTTTCGTAAATACTGTTTGTATACTTTTGTTTTATCTTGTACAAGCAATTCATCTTTTTTTTTCTTTCCATTTCTGTATACCCTATGGTGCTTTTCAAACTTTGGAAAATACGATTAAGCTCGTGAGTCACGTGTGCCAAAGTTTGAGAAAATTCCCATGAGAGCTCGTCCACCGATGATTGCAGGAAAAATTAATAATCCGCAAGTGCAATACCATCCGGTTAAGTGTAATGAAAGTTTTTGAGCGCGCAGCGACGCATATTTTGCGCGAAATTGTTGCGGTACAATGCGAGCTCTGTGAAATCGACTTAATCCGGTAAATCTCCGAAATCCCGTTGCATCGAATCATGGCTTTTACGTATTATGGCCCATTGTAATTCCTCCAAGACTTGAAAATGCGAATCCCTGCCTTTTTTCTTCAACTTATTTGCTCCGCTGTTTTTTTCTTTCTTTTTCACCACTCGTTATAGACAAAGTGGTACATGCACGTGACTTGCCTTGCCCGACGAACATTCGTCCACACACATTTGTTTGAGAAACTAGAATGAAAGTTTTTCACGCGAGACAAAGACGCAGTGGAGAAAGTTCCGGAGACAGAAATTGCCGGCGTGGATTATTATACCCATCTTGAGTCACGAAACTTTTTTGGCAATTCGATTTAATTTACTTTTTCTTTTATTCTCATAGTCATCATTCGCCGGTTATAATCTGCGTACAAATTGTACATGAAAATTCGTATAATATTAATTTTTTAATTATATACGGATTCATTTATTTTTCTTTTATTTTTACCGAAATGATTAATGCACGTTTTGATGTTTTTCTGAACGTTTTGTACCTCGATTACGTGCTTTAAATTTTCGACGATATCGAAAAATTGATTCGTAGAGTTCTGGCAATAATTAGCAGAGCCCCCTCGCGCGTTAAATACGCAATTAATTTGATCCCATTTCCGAAAGACATAAGAGTGCTATGACCTACCTTTTACGTATTGATTGATTCTCGAAATGTACCCGAGTGATACCCACTTGAATACATTAGTAATGATCCCGGAAAGCACACGAGGCTCTCGAATCCACAATAAAAGAGGCATTCAAGAAGCTCTACAAAGCCTCGTACTTTCCCGCTCGTGTAGCGAAAAACCAATTTTCGTGAGTGAAGGGAAAGCTCGCTTTTATTTCGCAAATCCGATCCCGATTTTTAACCCAATTGCACATAAAAGCATCGTTACATATTTTTCACTTCAATATCCACATTTACACGTATACGCCTCATCGTTGTAATTATACTTTTCAACTTTT
The DNA here is from genome assembly GCA_030522545.1 of Cremastinae sp. A BG-2022a. Taxonomy (NCBI): domain Eukaryota; kingdom Metazoa; phylum Arthropoda; class Insecta; order Hymenoptera; family Ichneumonidae; species Cremastinae sp. A BG-2022a. The sequence continues at coordinate 30,971 of JAPYYW010001047.1, forward strand.
CTCGACCAGTTTGCTCTCTGACACTTGCGAGGTTTAGTCCCCGATTTTCTAGGTTAAACGAACAGGAAGCGCGCTCTCTGGTTTCTCGTTACGGATCGACTCGATATATTTTTCATGAAAAACAAATTACATCTTCCGACACACTCCATTCGAGAGCTCAAGATTAAATCACACATTGTTCCGTTATATTAGTTTCCAACGAAATCTCTTTTATTTTTTGTTTTTTTTTTTCGACATGAAAGTCGTTTCACACTGATGACGGCATGTGGACACGGGATAATACCGCGTGTCTGACGATGCGTGAGCCGCGTGCGTATGACAATAGAAAGTTCGGCGTGCTCATCGCCTGCGTGTGCTGTGACCCGGAAGGAAATACACTATGCTAAATGACCCACATCCGGAACATCCGAACGTCTCACCTGTATTTTATATATACAAATAAATTTTACCGATAATGAGACTTTATATTTGCAACTTTTCGTAACCGCGTAAGCGTAACTGTCACGAGCTGCAACAAAAAAGTTGTAGATGTCACGCCACTCGTGAATTTAAGCGTCGTCTACCGGATGTAAAAAATTTTAATTAGTGCCCCCGAAATCGTTAGAGGGCTTTGAAAAGTAAATATATGCATGTGAAAGAAAATCTAGCTTAAATGGTAAACTAACGGTTACAAAGAGAGAAACGCTATATTTGCCATCATTCAATATTTTATTAAACTGCATATTAATAAACACGAATAAAATATAAATTAAGATCGACTAATAACTATATAGTTATTTATTATATTATCTCAAAAATGTCATCGCAATAAGAGTGAAATATGTGCAAATAGTTCATTTATGATGCGCATTGATGAATATTATTCGCTATTACTTTTTGAATCGTGATTTTCAGTTGTTTGTTTCTTTTGCCAGTACGAGAGTTAAATATGCACATTTAATTATCGGAGGACGTTTGATATTTAAATAGAGCGTTGAATATCCAACTGAAATAATATAATTCTCCAAGAAATATGATATTTTCTTTGACGCTCAGAAATATACTTGATATAATTGGATTCTTCATATTCCGTGTCTCGCAAGTTGTCGGGAGGAGAAAAAATATTCGCCGTGCAACGATCGATTTTAATTATTAGTATGGAATCTCCGCTGCGGTATCGCCGCTGCACAAAGTGATGGAGAATAATTAAATCAGTCAATTTTTATCGTTGCGCCTCGCGACTATTGAATGGAACGAAAATTGAAACGTTCAAAGTCCAATAAAATTCTCATCAGCAATGCTAATTACGAAGTGTACTTTTTTTTTCGTTGTATGGGGTAAAAATTGTGGTAAATTATTTTTTGATAAAGTTTCTTCTCTTGCAGATATAGTGGCACCCCGGGGGAAAATTTGATGCGCCGAGGATGCGCGGTGATTCAAATAAAAAAGGATTTGCCTGCGCTATCGTGTGGGCCACGTCCGCGTATTTTCTGCTCACATTCTCGTATCCATCGATTCTCGCAGGTACGATGATAACAGTGATGTATATAATGTCTATTTCAGAAATTGACCTTTCTCACTCCCTATATAAATGTATACGGAGGAAAAAGATCATTTATTCTCCAAAATACACACACACACACACATTTTGCTTCGAGCCGTTTATCGTATTTTGACCCAATTCCGAAAAAAAAAGATTGAGAATTCGTAAAATGAAAGGAAATACGAAAAAAAGAAAGAAAGAAATCCGCTAGTTCAGGGAGATAAATCTTTACGATGAGTAAAAAAGGAGAGGACGGGCGATAATTTTTTCCAGATTGGAAAGCAATGCGGTGAAATTTTTTATGAAGCGAATTTACAACTGACGAGAAGCGAACGGTACGTCTCAAATTTGTTCTCTTTACGATATTGCAAACTCATTTTGCGAACGGTACCGCGCGGAGAGGAGAGAAAAAAAAAGTTTCCTCGCTAAAACTAGAACACAAAAGAGCGCTTTTATGTACAGCTCGGTGTACGGACCCGTCGTGTACGTACATAAATTTTTATTCACGTGCGCGAGTGTGTATACGCGAATTCGTTCGTCATGGATGTGCGAGAGAGATTTGAAGAGCGAGAAATTCGAGAACGCGGAAACTCTGGAACGAAACCGGAACAGCCGCGATGTCTTTTCATAAAGGAACGCGAGACCGCCTTTCTCTCTCTCTCTCTCCTTCTCTTTCTCCGTCCGTACTTTGCCGACCGTTTGTGGATCGCGCGCGCACGGATACATGAAAAGGGAGGAAATAAAAAAAAAACACATTCTGCTTCTAGATTATTGACTCGCCGCGTCCGCGGTTCAAACGCGTATTGGCGCGTACTCGACCATTCGGCTTCGTTGTACAGCCAATTTTGCAATATAAATTCCCTCCGACGACGAATGGTTCGCGGGCTCATCATTATGACGATCACGTCCACTGGAACGGAGTTATCATCTCGATGCGGATGAAACTGATCGATACGAGCAAAATAGGCGGAAAAACGAATTAATGGAACAATAAACAATGAAATAAAGTAAAAAGAATAAAAAAAATAGACAATGCGGCCTCGGAATATGAAAAAAAAAATGATGATAATAAAATAATAATGAAAAATAATGAGTATGCATGGTGATAAAATAAATAAAGGAGCATCAGGCGAGAGATCGGGATATGCGGATGCAGGCGCGGTGTTAAAAAGAGGATCGTGGGACAGGCAGAGCCGATACGCGTTGTGGTTCGCCAAGTGTGGCAGTAGGATGCCGGAATACCGTTACTCGGACTCGCACACGAGAGACACTCGTCGTCTTTCTTTTGTATTATTTATCACGGCGGGGAAGAGCTCGCACGCACACACCGACGCCTCGCGAATGTTACTCCCGCGTTTATGCGCGCGTAAATAAACGGCCATTTGACGAGATATCGATATTATATTTGCGCCTGCTGCCATCCTACCCGCAATACCTCCGGAGATATTCCCTCACACATTTTGTCCCATTGAATTTTTAAACATTATTGTTTCCACCCTCGATCAACGGCTTCCCCACTCGCGCCTTTGTCTATCTTAAAATAACGCTCGCATTTCATAATTATCGGATTTTACTGAATAACCGCGCGTATCGACTCCTCTCCATTTTTTCATTTTATGCCCGAGCTCATTTTTTTTCTCCTTCTTTCATTATTATCAATTAAACAGATTTTAGTTTGCTTTATACTCATTTCCTTATCATTTTTACAAATTTTATCAAATTAATCTTCCTCTTCATCTATCATATAACAGTAAATAATGTTTTTATCTAGAACGAATCCACATGTTATTTATACATTTTATCTTATATAAATTTAAAAAAATGTATCTATATATAATTATTACATAGTTTCTTCAATTTGTTCATTTCTTAATGTATAAAACAAGAATTCGTCTCTAGAAATGCATTTTCTTTTTATGAAAATTTACGAGTTGTCGATAAGGAGACGATATAATACTATGAACTGAAACAACGATGACCTTTGACTGTAATATCTTTTGAAATATGTTCAATAAACATTTTCCTATAACCTGCGATAAAAAATTTTTATTCATAATTTATGAACGTATCAAAATAGCAGAGACTTTTATTATTGATATTCGAAAGGTAGCACCCTTGAAGTCATTTGATTTTATAAAGAATTATTTCGCATAAATTTATCATTAATGTTTCGAACATTTGATTATTTCAAAAAAAAAATACTATGTGTATACATAATTAATTGTCAATAATATTTTTATTAGCCCGCGTTAAAATGTCATTTCACCTCGTTTGGCCGTAAAATTTATTGTTTACTAGCAGGCTTCGCACCCTCGCGATAATGGAAAAACTGATCCAAAAGTCAGTTTTTTGGCTCATTCTATATGAATTCTTCAATTTCGCCCCAAATAATTAACATTTTCGTTATCTACAGAAAATTTCCGATCGAATAGGCTCTTAAAATCGAAAAATTTTTATTTTTTAATTTGGTGAGTCACGCTGGGTCTCGTGGACCCATGAAAATTTCAATTAGCAATATCTTTCCTTTTTCCTGACGAAATGAACTTTATAAAGTGTGATTTTTAAATATTTTTACAAAACTAAGCGAATGGTGTTGGAATCACGTTAATTCATCAATTTTTTAAAAAGTTATGACGCCTTGAAGATTTTTGAAAAAATGGAAAGGGAAATTTTGTATACCTTCAAAAATTCGCAAAATTTTTCAAATTTTTATTTTTCGATTTTAAGACCTTATTTGATCGGAAATTTTCTGTAGATGACGAAAACGCTAC
>JAPYYW010001048.1:0-35256 GCA_030522545.1 Cremastinae sp. A BG-2022a
CTACAACATATGTGAAAACCGAATCGAAATATCAATTTTTCTGGCTGAAATGTTGAAAAATTCAAGTGTAACGCTTCAATTGGACGTCGCTGTAGTTATGGGATTGCGTTGAAAATTTTTGTGCAAAACTTCTTTGATATGATCTACATTTATCAAATTTTTGAAGGTTTCACCGTATACGTATCGAGATATTTGATCTCTAAAAATTATGATTTTCAGTGCTCTCCCATTTAATGGCACAAAATGAACAAAAAATACTCGTTTATACTATTTTTGACATATACTGCTACGGAAAAAAATCAAAATATATATATAAAAAAAAATCTGCATAATAATTTAATTTTTCGTATACTGATAGAAACAATATAATTGCAAAAACCAAGGATTTTATATTTTTTATAAGCACAGCAAAACTTTGACAAATTTCAAACAAATTATTTGTCTTATTTGTCTTATCAAATTATTGTCTTTTCGCTTGCCATTTTAAGGTGTAACTTTTTAATGGATTAATTAATTTTCTATGAATTTTCAGCGTATACAAAGCACTATACCTGAGCTTTCATAATAGTCGATCGCGTGAAAATCTTTGTTGCTTTTATGCCTGAAAAAACCACTCGATTTTCTCATAAATTTTTAAACATATTCAATATCATTGGCATCAGTTTCATTTTTTTAACTTAAAAAAATATTCTTTGGCAAAAATTCTCCTTAAATCATCAGCGTTAAAAGTATTTTCTCTGGTATAAAATTCAAACCGTGTGGTGCAATTCGATTATAAAATCAGCCAACGAAATTCCCGAGTAATCGCTGATAATATAATAGTCTCTCGCTTTATTAATATATTAACTTTGGTGGTAATTTGTTTAATTCATCAGGAGAGCAAAACCGAATGAGGAAAAGGTCGCGAAATTTCGGTAAACGTATACACAATTCGCTGAAATGGAATTACACTTATTTCCAGCCTTGAGGGTGAGCTTTGGTCCTTGGAAGGAGAATGGGCGACAGATAGGGCGAAGAGAGAAAGAGTGAGAGAAATGGAAGAAAAAATGAAACGAGAGAGAAAAAATGTAGAAAAAACGTCAAGCTCTCGGCACAGGTCAATAAATAACTTTTTCCTCGGGGATCATTAAGTTAAGAACAGAGAGAAACTGGCGTGGCAGAAATTAATTCACTAAAGGAGAGTATCGGGTCGCTGGAGGGTGTTCTTTTGCTTCTCAACGACCTCCTTGCTCGCTTCTCTTCTTTCTTACCCTCCTTTCATCTCAGAAAAAAAATATATACACGCGGAGCCGTATAAACTGCCATTTCTTGGCAAAAGAGTCTCGGATGAAAAAGTTTAATGGCGAAATAATGGAAGCCTCCTTTTTTTTCTTCAATGTTCTTTTTTCACTTTCAAAGAGGAAGCATAAGAAATGAGCGAGCAAGAAAGAGGAAACGAAAAACGTGAAATTGGAACCTCGCCCATACGCAACTTTAAACTCCAAGATTAGTGCAAACTAGCGGAAATTGATGCTGATAAAACTCTTTCCCTTCACCTCTTTTTTTTTGTGAATACTCGGTATACCACGCAGCAAAAGAGAATAAAAATTAATTCACATTTTTAAACGCACGTTCTTTTTTTCGTCTAAATTTTTTCCATGTATTTTATCATCACATGTTTCTTTTTTTTTCTTTTTTTCTCCATCGTATAATAGTTCTCATCCTCCTCGCTGGACATTACTCGGACTTATTGTCGACCGTGTCTACACACAATCAAATTTAATATAAATTCTTGAAAATTTAAGTATACAGACTAAAGAGTGTTTTAATTTTTTTTTTTTTCGTGCGCCGAGACAAGATTGTTGATTGCACTTGACCGCCAAATAAATACGAGAACAAGAAAAGGGTTTCGCCATAATCACCGTAAATATAACCTCGAGAGAATATTGGATTTTTAAGATCATTTTCGTTTGCAATTTTTGCTCACATCCTTGTTCATTAAAAACGTAAACAAAAACTGAAAATGAATATATTTTTATCAATTGTGGTTTTGAAAATATACGCTTTGTCGGAATCACTTTAGCGTCTTAGATCAGGTGGAAAATAAAAACGAACAAACTTGATAATGAAAAATTACAGCGTTTATTTCGAGATTCAGGGGGTCGTGCTGGTATTCACTAGTCAATTGACCATCGTGAACGAAAATTTTTATATACCTTTTAATTAATATTCTATATAGTTATTTAATCTTTTAATATTTTTAATAATTAAAGAAATTACGAAAAAATGTATTGTAAATAAATTCGTTGAAAGTCGATCAGTTGACTTCGTCGTCGTCAATTCGCATTGCTATTTTTTTTGGGTTCAGCATAGAAGATACAACATTATATAACTGAAAATATTTCGAAAATTACTTCGATAACCTACGTTTTTTACGTCTTCATATGAATTGTTGGCATTTAATTAAAAAATTTATCAAAACTGTTCTCAGCCATCTAATTGTCAATTATATTTTTAAATCTATTCAAAAAATATGACGAGCATTCCGCCATAAAAGCCTGTGTTAAAATACAATATTTGAAATTAAATAACTCATTTAAATGAACGATGACCTATATTAAATTTTTTTTCCTATCTGTACAGTTTTATGAAGTCTACAACATATATTTTTAAAACATTTTTATCTAATAACACTCATATCAGCACAACTTCCTTAAGATATGGTCTAAATTTTCGTTGCACTCTTTTTATTCAAATTATTCATCGATATATACATAATTTTTTTACACAGGTATAAACGATGTTAATTGTAGACAAATGTAATGCCGCGTCGTGAAAAGAGATTCACAGCATTTTCACTAGTCTTAAAAGGATGAAGGAAAATTCAGTAAAAACAGAGGGTTGGATTTATAGAGAAGGGGGATGATTCGAGACGACGACAATGATGAGCGAGGAAGCTCGTCCATCTCGTCATACTCTCCCTCATTCTCTATCTCTCTCACCTTTTTCTGTGATATACGAGAAATAATATACATATATACATCGCCATTACGAAATTTTCAGTATGAAAGCTTCTGAGGGACCGGGACAACGTTCAATATTGACCGACGACAGCGGCATTGTTAGCTTTTCCTAACGGTTATCCACAAACGCCGGATATAACTCGCGGTCTTCGTGTTTTCACTCTCGTTCACTCTTATTTCTCCCCTTCTTTCCCTCGACACTTTTTCCCCTATATATGTGAGAAAATGTTCGTGAAATCAAGAAAAAGAGTCAGAGAAATGTGCCTGCCTTGGTATGTATATCATAATTGTAACGGAGAACTTTGGCGGAGGATAAATTTTGAAAATTTTCAGTAATAATATCAAATTAACTCAATTTTTTATCGTTGGTTAATAATTTATTTAAATTAAGAAGCAAATTTTGTGAAACGAAAAGAACATCTTTAATCAGCATATGATTTACATAAAACCGAGAACTTTCGGAATAAATAGAATTTGATGACATAATAATTAAAAATAATGATGGTAAAAATAAATAAAAACTATTATAATATACATGTGTCGGGAGAAAATTAAAAAAAAAACTAATTATCTCATTTAATTGGGTTTTCCAAAGAGGTCAAAGGTTGTCGAGGAGCTCAAGCACGTTTCTGTGTATATTTATACATATTTATACATATTATATATACACGTTTTTGAAATATTAACGACTCCTGTATGTTCTCGCCTCAAATTATCGGCGAATCGAGTCGTTCACCCTTATCGATACTCCGTCATTAACGCTACATTATTATTTTCGGTCTGGCCATGTTACGATGGCAGATAAATTTTTGTGGCGAACGCAACAAAAGCTTCCTTCTCTCATTCCCGGCACCAAAGCCGCCGGGATATTAAAAGCTTGTTTTCGACGTGTGCGCTGCTTTAATATTTTAGTGACCGAGTGTAAACTTTGCTCGCTATTTTCCGCGTTTTCACCATTCACACGGGAGTGTAAACGCGCGGTGCTCACGCTTTGAAATTCGTGAGTGTGTTGCGCGTTTAAACGTGAGCGTGTCCCTTGGGTTCGCTTTCCGAGTGTGCGTGCCCGTCTATCGATTCCCGACGTTGTTGCCCGATACTCGGATCATAAATATCGAGGATGACGATGATAAAAATGGGTGACACGGGTCAATATTACCTGTGGCGGAGAAACGCAGAGGAGATCGACACTCCCACGCCTGCTCCTCGTTTTAGCTATACACCATCGTCGCACTGACTAACACACGTGCATACGGATCGGACACACGATCGCTTCCGAGTATCCGGATCGTGGGACGGTCATCCCTTGGCCTCTCATCTTTCCCGAATTTTTTCTCCCTCGTATCAAGTAATTCTTCAGTAATATACACTCAAGTTCAAAAATTACCTTTAATATATAGTTCTACCGTGGTTCTATATGGTACACTGAAAACGAAATTTGGTTGATTCAACAAAATATTTGTTTCAATACGTTCAACGATATTATTTTTCAAATTGAACTAAATTCTTGATTGATTTAACTGAAATTTAATTATTTCAAATAAGCAAGTGTTGTTTTGACAACATATTTTCAACTAAATATTTTTCAACTAAATCTGTTCTCAGTGTAAAAATGGTTTTCTGTAGAATTATTGAAAACTTTGTACAGATGTTCTTTACACGGTGCTCAAGTGTGTGTCAAATTTTCAAAGGTTTTCCATTGAGAAATCGAGATATTTATTGTTGAAAATCATAACTTTTTGTCATTTTCCATAAGAGCTTGTGTTAAAAACTGTAATTTTTAATATGAAATATTGTAACTTCTTGATGGTAAAGCTTTTTAAAATTCGGTATCAATCTTTATACGGCATCAAAGAAGGTTTTTTTAGTTAAAAAAAACCTATAGGAAAAAAGTTTCACTTGATGATTTGAATTTTATAGTTTACATAGGAAGGAAACTTTCGAACGGGGATGAATGTCGCGGTATAAAATATCTTGAACGAAAAGTCTCAAAAAGGTGATTTCACTGTAATTAAAAATTTGAAAAATGAGAGAAATCGCGAAAAGTAAAAATTAAATCCCTTTTTTTAGTCGATTTAGCTCGATATTGACATTATAATATATATACAGATTTTAAATTACTTAAAATTTTAAATAGTTGAAATATTCTACATAAGTAATCATAAAAAAAATTCTTATTTTATTTTCTATCTACTTACCCGTTTTTCGATTAAAGAATTATTTACATCGAGAACTTTCGAAGAGATATGCAAAATCAAAGTAAATCGTTATACTTGTTTATGAATAATTTAAGCGATAAATTAATTAATTATTTCCAATTGCTATTAAATATGAAAAAAATAATAAAATTACAAATTAAAAAATATTAATTTACAAATAAGGTGAAAAAGTCTATGCTGTGACTCGAAACTGCAATGGACCGTAAAGAAATTGACGATGAAGCAACAATTCGTAACGGAAAATAAAATAAAAACGGCAAAAAAGTAATTGTTCATTGTTTCTGCAGAACAATAACTTTTAGCTAGATACTTTTCGCGTTAATTTATCCTCTTCGCCGTTTTGTCCCGTGTCTTCCACTCGCGTCTCGTTCACCTCTGATGTGGCCACCCCCACAGACACACACGCACCGAAGAGAGCGACTTTCGTACTCCGAGATTTATAACGTCGACGAAAAATATGATTTTTTCGGTATATACTGGCTCGCATTTTGAGCGTCCAGAAACAGCACGGATGTGGAAGTTCACCGAGGCAACGACGTCTTGGAACAAAAACCATGTTTCATTATATCATGTTACGTGATATTTATTATGGTTCTTTCCATCTCGCTCTTATCCTCTATTATTCTCTCTCGCTCGCTCCCTCTCTCTTTCTCTCTCCCGCGTTTCCCTTGTTTATGACTTCGCCAAGGCGTCGCTTCCGCGACACGGAGCGGCGTGTACAATTTTTAATGATATTTTTTCCTCGTCCACCCTGTTTTATTATTCTTCCTCCCACGATTCTTAGGCTTTTGCGATTTATCGCCGTTTTTCTGGACACTCTCGAAAAAGTCATAAATCGCCTCGAGATTTTACTGCCTTGACAATTATTTCAATCGAAAACTTTCGCGGAGATGCGCCAATGATAGAAAATCGTCGCCGCTTCTTTATAAATGATTTAAGATAAAGTTAATTGCTTCCACGTGTGCCATTAAATATGAAAAAATTACCTCCTGCTATATGGTAAAGTCGATAATACTCAGGAAGCCATTGTATAACAATGAATGCTTACAAATGATTGATTAATCGATTAATTGATAATTATTTTCTATACTAAAAAAAAAGAAAAAAACAGATCATAAAGAAATCTGAATATAAAATTGAAAATTTAAAAAAATATCTGAAAATTTATAATAAGAAATAGAGATAATAAACAATTGGTAAACATAAAATGTACGTATATATAGCTGACAGTTTTTGAGGGATGGATATAATAGGTCAACGCATGAACTTTTTAACGAGAAAACACGTGCCGAAAGTGAGAGAGGGGAACTAATGGATTTTGTTCGATGGGTTTTGATGTTACAGGCTTCCACCCCCGCAACAGCAGGTGACAGTTGGCTCGCTGGGCAGCGGGATGGGAACGGGGAATGGGGGTAGTGGGGTTACCGGGGCCCAGGGTCAACCTCTGGTAATGCCTGGCTTTCCTCTCAGAGCCGCCGTCGTGCCCCATTACTCGCCGTACTCGCCGTCCCGTTTTCACATCGACAAACGATGCCAGCACAGATGCTCGTGGAAATGCTTCTCCGTCGCTCTCATTCTACTCGCCGTCGCCCTCACCGCGATTCTCGCTTATCTCGCCGGTAAGTTCTTCAAATCACTTCCCACATTTCGCAACCTCAATTTATTTTTCTCATTTTTCCTTCATTCGTCAACAGCCTTATTTCTCACGGGAACTGAATAAAACATTTTTTTTTATAGACCCAAATTAGTGTGAATATCTGTGGACCAATTTATTTAAAATCCGCACATTTTATTCGTCATTACAGCTCTAATTTCGTTCTACGATTTTTTCAAGAAAGTAATTCAATACTTAGTGACAATTAAGGAGGTATTAGCGATACTTACTAGTCAAGTGAGACACTGTTTGGCTTTTTTTTAAATATATACTAATTTCGAAATGTAAAATATATTGATGTAATACAGATAATTAAAAATTTATTTCAATTTTTAAGTTATAACTTGACTTGGATTCACGAAAACGTATGTGCATGTCATATCCGATATTATAATTAAATATTTCACTGAAAAGATTGATGACCATATATTTTTATAGTAAATAATTAAATCTTACACGCTAATTAACACGTGCGATATTTCAGATTGTTGGAAGGTTTCAATCTAAATATATATTTTTTCGTTCAAAGAGCCTATGCTAACAGTTGCTCATAAAGTTCTGGCTTACGTCGAATATACTTTGTAGGGATAATTTTCGCTTATTTTATCGATAATATATGGTACTTATAAAATTTAACCATAAAAAACTGGATTAATACTCTGTATCGTAAATTAAAATTCAATAGCAACAATTCATTCTCATACTTTCGTTAATACCTCTTTATAACTACTCTATATTTTTTATGTGAAATATATTCAAAAATTTTAAACCGATTATGGCAACTTCTCATTTTAAAAATCATACACAGCTCATCGTTAAAAAATTCTGCGCGTGTACAGGAATTTTATTTTTAAAAAATTCAGAGGTATACCAGCAGTGCATAACGATAATTTTTTTGTCTCTATGATATAAAAACAAGGGAACGTAATGCATTGTTAGCTGTATGTCGAATCGGGTGTCTTCGAGAGCATTATATTTCTCCAATTTGCTCAGAGAGCGAGAAGAAGGGATGTGGAGGGTTCGCCGAGTTCGATGAGCCGAAAAATTGTTCAGCCCTAACGAGAATCTCCGTCGTTAATGACGCTGAACATCTTAATAATCGTTTCCTGTGCATGAATGCTCCGATACATGGGAAAAAAATAAATATCGTCCCCTTGAACGCGAGATGAAATATATATTGGCAATAAAAAAATATGCTTCCGGTATCGAACTCTCAATAATATAAATCTCAAGTATTTCGATTCTTTTATCGTACGAAAAGAATATTTATTCCTTATTATAAGAACAAAAATATTTGTTTATCGTTAAGAAATAAAAAAGGAATATAACCTCCGGAACTTCCGAATCGAGTCGAAAATCCTCTGATGCGACCGCGTGTAGAGCCGATTTGTCCGTCGGTCGAGGGATGAAAAAATCTGTCTGGAGAATGGTGGCGAGATGACGAAGCTTCGAAAAAACAGAAAAATATCTGATTACGCGATACGAAGACGGATAAAAAGACAGTTTTACGAAAGAAGGGCGTAAATCCGGAGAAAGATTCGAGGGTAGAGGCGCGAAGGGGTGCCATTCCGTTCCGAACGAGAAGTCGATGTATCTTCCGGGTTGAGTATAATATAAACAGGTGGACGGGCAAATCCATCATGAGGAATGGATCAGCTCGTGCGAAGGATGAAGACGAAAAAAATCTCCAAAGACGGGAGGATAAATAAGGAAAGGGCTTTTTCGGAGGGGGGAGCTGGAGGATCCTCGCGAAGAGAAAAAGGACGAAAATTTTTTGGTATTCAAGAGAAGATTCGAAGGATTTCCGGGGCAGAATATTTTTCACTGCGAATATCGTCGGATCGGTCAAGGTCCGAGTATTCCCCGCGAATGGGGCCTTTGCCAGGGAACGAAGGAAGGAAGGAAGGAAAAGAGATCGTAGACGAAGATGCCGCGCTCGGGCTCTTATCCTCTCGAATCGTTCTGGGAATATACGGAATTCGCTCGACTACCGAGGAGTTTGTTTGTCGTGAATAGGGAAAAGGAGGTCACGAGACTCAGATGCGAATAAAGTCTTGAATATTTTTCCTCGGGGCTCGCTCCCCAACGCGTTCTTCCCTTGCCTGTCAGATTTTTCAAAAATTCTGTAAACATTGACCATGCTTTATTCATCATCGGACAAAATGTTTTTTTATGTTATTTAATTTGCGATCAATTTATTAAGGTACTTCTCGAGTCAACCGAAACTTTACACGTTTTTCTCTGCCCCCTTATATGAAAAAAAGAACTCCATTATAAGGGTGTTCTCAGAGGAGTTTTCTAAAACCTATCATTTTTGCAAGACACTTTTTATATAATCTAATAACTTGCCCAAAGTATTCTGTCTCCAATTCTTTTTTATTAATTTTTTTCCTTAACAACAATAATGATATTATGACATTAATTATAATAATAATGATAATGAATAATATAAAGAAAAAATACTGAAAAATATGAGCAGAAAAAAAGAATGAAAAAATGATGAAAATAAATGTTTTATTTAACTCCATATAGTATTTTCGTAAATATAATATTCAGGTATATAATTGCTTTGGCGACTATTTTGAAGTTAAATCCTCTTTATTAATTTTATTGTCGCGAATCCAATTAATTCTTCATCAAAAACACTTATTGTACAGTATAACGATAATTTTTTTTTTAATGTATCGCTGTTCGTCAAAGGGAAAAATATAAAGGAAAGATAAAGCGGCAAATTCCCGGAGACTCGCCAATATTCTTTCTTTCAATCGTGATTTTGTGGAACGCAGAGATTGCAAATCCGAAAACGCGAGCCGGCGAGTATCCATCTTTACACGCGTTTACGTGTACACGGTGTACGTTGAGTGTAGTGCACATTCGTGTACTTTTTCCTTCTCTCTCTCTCTCTCTCTCTCTCTCTCTCTATTTCTCTCTATGTTTCTCTCTTTACTTCTGTCTCCGTCTCATTCGCTTTCCAAAGCCGAAATGCTGGCAGCTGTTATTCCCGCATTCCGGTAAATCGAGTCGGGAATTCAATCTGCCTGTTTGCCTCCCGTTGTACCGAATTCTCCTTCCCCCCTGTCACGGAAAAAAAAGAGCACGATAGTGCACAAGAGATAGAGAGAGGAAAAAATATCGCGAGGAGCGCACAGGCAGAGAGTAAATGAAAAAACAAAAAAGGGAGGAGGGGAAAGGAAGCGATGAAAAAAAATGTGGGTATCGCAATGTAACCTGCTTTCCTCGATTCAAAATCTTTTCATGCATTCTAGCTTGCCAAAAGACTTTGAAAAACTTTGTCTCCCGGCTCCTTTTTCTCCGTATCTTCCTCTGCTTTTCTCTCTTCCGGTAGTCGGCGATATTGGATTCACGAAGAATGCAAAAGCTTTTCAATTCAAAAATAAAACTGAAAGAGAAACTAAATTGGAGAATAGAAAGGGTCTCATTAGAAAATCGAGCTCTGGACAAAAATTCAAATTTTCAACAATATACAAGTTTTTTTTAGAAGCAAAAAAATCAATTGAAAAATCCAGATTACAAAATTGTGAAATAACCGGAAAAAAAACAATTTTCTGATGGAACAAATAAAAGTGAATTCAATTAGAAACCTCATCAGCTTAAAAATGCAAAAATTTACACCGCGAAAATGAAACCACCGAACGGATAAAATTGATTAAAAAACATGAATAAAATCAATAAAGAATGCAAAAATCTTTTTTTTAAACTACAATTGTTTCCGAACGTTTGGCGAATTCGAAAAGCCCCATTGTCATTTTAGTCCAAGCGCCGCGCTGTTCATTTTTATCTACCTTTTCCCATCAATTCAAATCGAATATCGCTTTTCTCGAATTTTCAAATATTCTCGATAACAGATATTCCGTCACGGCGAATAAGAAAGAGAAGAAGAATAAAAAAGTAGCACAATATTTCGAAGCTTTAACTTGGGCCGATCGCGAACGCACCTTTTTCACTTCGAATAAAGTGGTGATGAAAAAACCCGAACGAGGAGAAAGTGGAGAAGAAAAACGATAAAGAGGAAACGAGGCGGAGACGGGATAGAAAAAAGCTCCAGCGACGTATAATACTCGAGTTTCCGGTTTCGGTGCAAGCTCCCGATGTGTGCGCGAAGCACATCCGAGCGGAAGAACTTTCTCCCATTTACGAACCAGCCCTGACCGCATCCTCGGATCCTCCGAGCAGATTTTTTCTTTCTTTATTCTCGGCTCCTCGGAGCCTCTTTTCCGAACCTGCTTCGAATTCTTTTTTTTTTATTCTCGTTCGATCCTTTTTTTTATCTCGTCCGAGCTTTTTTTAGTCCCGAAATATTCGTGTCGAGCATACGTATACTTTTTCACGGACATACGTCTGTATATATAATTCGAGGTCCACCAAGCGTGAGAAAGAATTCCCTGCGCGGGCTCCTTTCCGTTTCTCTGGACCATTGAAGCGCGTTTATCCTGGGACGTGTTCAACCTGGACCGTCCTCCTTCTGATACAATTTTCCCTTCTCCCTCGTTCTTTCATTCCTTATCATTCGTATCTGTGTCCCCGGAATTTCCAGAATATTGTCTCCGAATCCATTTCTCCTCGGACCTAACGACGTTCGACTGAAAAGAGACGAGTTTTTGCTCCTCGGTCCCTTTTCTATCAAATTTGTTATTACGTGAAAAAATTCCAGAGCGACGTTAGTCTATTATAATGCGAAAAGGGTGAACGATATTTCAAACGTTTTTGTACAATGAAAAATTAAAATATCTTGCTTTTAGAAATCTATATAGGAAAATATTACTTTATACATCGAGAAAAAAATGTCAGGCTAAAAAAATTGTGCCAATTTTCTGAAATATGAAAAAAAGTACATCGAGGGAGAAAAAAGGCGAAAATGGAATCATAACCTTCGATAAAGTAATTCGCTGGCCATCAAGAACAGCGAGGTGGTGTTAAATTTTCGAGGGTTGAAGAAATCGATAATAACAGGCACGTTGGACAGATAGCTCTCCTCGCTTATATTCTCGGCTCAGATTTCACTCCAACCCCTTTTTACGTCCGCTCTCTCTCTCTTGCTTTTCCTATCTCTCTCTCTCTCGCTCCACTAACGAAAGCTCTTGCTGGCTAGACGGGATTAAGAGGATAATCCCGTTCGATAATCTCCAAATATATCAGAGGAATTTGAGTTCTGCCATCGATATACGAAAACTCTTTTCTCCCTTCCTCCCCTCCCACCTTCCCCCGCCCTTTCCTCCCACCATCATCTATTTCCGGTTATCCCTGTAACCGTCTCGCGAACAGCGAGAAAATAATTGAAAAAGTTTCGCTTTTTTGCTGATCGTACTCGATCTGATGTCTTTATAAAGCTCTATACCCCTCCTCATTTTTCGATACTCTCGTCTCTTCTCCTATCCCTTCATTTTTTTTCTCATTTCTCTAACAATAAGTCTTCAAGGATATTTCCCTTATACCATACCTTCCATTCTATATCAAGCTGAAAAAAATTATACAATGAAAGCTCGAGCAAGCCTGCTTGAAATTTTTCGATACTATGATGCACGTCTGCAAAGTTTCCGGGCCTTTGTTTAAAAAATCTTGATGCAACGTTTGCACGATGACATACCAATAAAGTTGACGAAACTTTGAGTCTGACTCAGGTAGTACGACCGCAAATCGACTTGAGGCAGAGAGTTTATAAAATATATGTACAAATAATGTTGTTATACTATACTTTATATTGATCATCCTGTTTTATACATTATAATGCACTGTATGCATTAGTATATTTGAAATATGAGAAATTAATAAATCCAATGGTTTCCGAGTTATCAACCTCTTAATTAATTGAAATTTGACCTTATCTTTCAGAAAATTCATATTTTTGCTTTAAATATAAACAAAAAATTATGACACATTTATCAAATTAGTTTCTTATATCTGATAAATCGTTTTATTAATAAAATCACAAATTTAAAGAGGTTTGACTCTTTTTTTCGTTTTTCATTACTTAAATACCACGAGGATCGAAATTGTTTTAAAAGTGATGCGCTGTAAAAACTACAGCACACAATTAAAAATTAATTGATATTACATCGTGAAGTTAACAGGAAAAATCTAAATTTTATCAATTTATCATGAAAAATGTACCTTTGTCAGGGACATAATGAAGGCGACCGTGAATCTCAATTTAAAATATGTAGAATTAATGAGACTTTGCAAGAATAAAAGAGTAAACTTTTTTATAAAATGTTACTTTTTAAAGCAAATAAAAATTATTCGTAATCGCTCAACTTTTTCACAACATCCTAAGAATTCAAATTGGTTGAGCTTTATTTTATTTGTACATGTGAACCACGTTTATTTTTTTTTTTTTGCAGTTACAGACACAATCGTTGAAACGTGCATATGGCTTCAATGTGAAAACTAGATTTCTGGTAATTCGATATTTTTGTGCGATCGGAGGACGAATTTCAGTCACACGAGATATCACTTGCGAATAAATCACGTAAAGCATTTCAGTTTCGTCGCTCACGCTTCCTACTGAAATATTACGCTCTCACGCTCACCGAAACACGATCCGTAAAAGCGATGAAAATTTCGTTATTGATGTTGGAAATGCGTCGCTGAACCATCCCTGTAAATTAATATATGTTTCCCTTACACTTGATTTTCAAGGGGTTTCGAGCCTTTAGCATCCTTTTATTTGTCTGTTCACAATATCTGATGCAATTTCAAATATTAAAAAATATGATTAATTATTACAGGAGCAAGTGAAGATTATTTCTATTTGAAGGATTTATGAGTAATATATACGAATGTAAGACTTTGAAAAATTACAGAAAGCTTTTCCTAAATACATTAACATTTTTTTAAAAACTTTTTATTAAATAAGTTAAGCAGATTATACAGTTTATTATTATTCGACGTACTTATTATTTCAACCGACAGTGAAAGCATCAGGTCAATTAAAATAGAAAAATATTAATAAAAGTATCCAACCAATAAAATATACTTTGTACAGTACAAAATATATTATTGTTATAATTTTTTTTAATCGGTAAAGATTGAAGATAATTATTTCGACATGTACACTATAAAATACCGGATAGATTGGTGTATAGTCTTAAAAAATAATTTGCAAATAAAAAAAGTAGAGGAACGAGAGACAAAAATGTCAGGAAAGTAGGGAAAAAAAACACGGAATCATATATATTCGTGAGCGGGTTTTCGATGCGAAGGCTCCAGATTTAGAAGGTAAAATTTAAAGGTCTCTTGGTACAGGATCAGTACTTTGGTCGGCAATCCGGGATTCACGAGCGCGGGCTTCCGGTTTTTTGGCCCGAGGCGAAGCCGCGATAGGGAAGGGAAAGGGGACGGGGGCGCGTCGAGGAGGAGAGAATCGCGAGAGCGCGCGGTTTTCCCGAATTCTCGTTCCTTTGACCCCCGTCCGGTTAAATTGTAGCGAGCACCCTGGGAAATCTACGCCTCGTTCCGCCGGAATTCAAAACGACACGGAGAAAGGGAAAATGGAGTACCAAAGTCGAATTTATATTTCCGTTAACGAAGCTACGATCCCGAGCCAAAAGCTCGCCGTCCTCGAGCCAAAATCCGCAGTTACATTCAATGTCCCCGTCATCATAATCTCTTATATTTATTCACTTCCTGCTGAACTACCTTACCTCAAAAATCGATCGAACGTACCGGAAATGTAAAAAAAAAGGAATGCATTTGCTCGATCATCATTATTATTATTGCATTATTATTAACTGATTATTTTTTGTGGGCATTACCCTTAAACAACCAAATTAAATTTTTTTATTTCTATCGACGTCGAACATAAAATTCTCACACAATAATTGTTTAATCGACTTTTAAAAGGTAACACAAACGCTCAGGCTGAACAACAATAATTCGAATGTTTTGCTGAAACCTTAAACTATAGCACTACTTGGGACTGCTGAGCTCGACTCAAATGCGATATCATTCAAATTTTTCTTTGAAGGTAATTTTCGCATCTGTCAGAGCTCACACGTGAGTGATTAAGACTGTAAAACATTTTTTCTTAGTTTCAAAATAATATGAAATTGAAGAATTCAACATAAGTTTCGTCAATCCAATGAAAGTTTTGGTATGTAACTGTTTTTAAAATGTTTTTTTTATCTCTCATTTCGTTACATTGAAGAAAAATAATAAAATCGGATAACGCTCCGTTTCCGGATAGAAAGGGAGATATTGATTTTTAATTCGACGACAAGGTCGCTTGCTCGATTGAGTCTCGTCCGAATGAATGTACGAGAGGTTCAATCAGCCGGAAGAGGTGACGAGAATAACGGAAGTGGCGCTGCCGAAAGCTCCAAGGATATATCGAAAACGATAATGTTTATTTTGAGCGAGGATGGATCGGCGAGTGAAAGGAAGTGTACACGCGCTTTTTCATATTTTATTCGTAAATGGCGGCGATGGAGGTCTGAAAATCCATCGATCAGATAGAAAAAGGGGGGGCTAATCTCTTCGTATATGGAGGCCTCGTGTCGGCTCATTTAACCCTCCGATCCGATGGGCCCATTTGTCTCGTTTCCTTTCTGCCTCGTTGCATGGGAAGCCTTCGCCTATATATGCGATCGTTTTTACGAAAATATCCTTTTTTTATTCATCCTGAATTACTTTTCTATGTTCCAAAAAATATAATAGAGAAAAAGCACGAATTCTTTATCTTCTATATTTATTTTCATCGTCCAATTGATCTTCAAAGAGATTTTTCAATTTAATGGAGATTTAAAATTAAGAGTACTAGATTTAATTTCTATTTTGAATTATTATATATTTTCTATGTTTCTGCTTTATTTCAGCAATCAGTTCGATGCGATCGATCGACAGCACCAACTGCATTCTGGACCAAGACGTTAAAACTGTGACTCACGAAAATGCACACGTGCACGATCCAATATCTACCCAACTGCCAACCGAAGGTCAGTCGACCAGTAACTTCTTAACTAGAATATTTAAATTCTAAATGTATACCAATTAAAATTTTTTTCAATAATAAATTATAAATAATCTTAGTATTTTTACACATAATAAAAATATAATTAAAATAAAATGTAAGAGAATGAATGAATAATTTTGTTTATTATGTCTTGGCAATGACGCAAACAAGCGTGAGAATACAAAATATAAGTAAATATAATAAAAATTAGGTATATAGTTAAAAACAAATAATGTAAAACAGAAGAAAAGTGAAAGCGAGAGATTGATTGATTAATTTATTGTTATATTTATGCCGCGGAGAACCATATGGCAAATTTACAAATATTTTCGATCATAACAATAATAATGGCAGAATGTTTAAATTTTTACAATATGATAAGTATACTATAGTTAACTTATATTAATCTTATAAATAAGTAAAACAATATATTTAATAATACAATATGTTTAATAATATATTTAATAATGAGAGAAAGAGAGAGAGAGAGACAAAAATGAAGAATTAAGAGAGATATGACGGTAAAATTTGTTTGACAGAATCGTTACCGACCAGTACAGCGGAGCATTCGAGTTCGTCGGACCAGAACGCGGGTGAGCAGCAGAGCGATCCGCAGATCCAGCAGTCGGCTCAACAATGGCCTGCTGTGCTCGAGCTGCAGGCTTACAATGTGGCTCACTCTGCGGTGATACCGCCTTATCACTTCTGGAACACGGAGTTCCGTAACAAGCAGCCCGCTTTTATAAGGCTCAATCTGACTCTACCGTGGGGTGCGAATTTCGCGGTTTACGGCCGGCGGAACGTCGCCCCGAGCGTCACGCAGTACGACTTTGTAAAATTCGTCAAGGGCGGACGCGTCGATCACAGGCTCAAGAGGCACGTAGACCTCAAGGCCGTCAGCTTCATGAAGCACTCCGGATCCGACAACGAGACGAGACCCGTGTCGACCAGCCTCGACCTAACCGGGCATCGAACTCTCGTCAAAAGAACCATCTCCGAGCCAATGCTCGTCAACGTCAGCCTTCTCCAATACCTCGACACCGGCCGTTGGTTCCTCTCCGTTTACAACGACGAGCTCCAGGCCTACAAAGTCACTCTCGTCGTCACCGAAGCCGAAGGCGTCGCCACCACTTGTCCCAACGACTGCAGCGGCCGGGGCTCTTGCTACCTTGGAAAATGCGACTGCATCGACGGTTATCAGGTCAGCCAACGCGAGATCAACTATCATTTTGCTTCTAAATTATACATTTTTATACTTCAAAAGATGAACCCTATGATTTTTCACGTATAAACGGTATAGAAGTATTCAACTCTTTATTGATTCGATTTGTTTTCTTTTTATAAAAAATATATTATTTTTTTATTTTTCAAATTTTTTACCTTAAAGATTTTATTATGCTATTCTTCCTCGATAATAAAAAAAAAAGATTACATGAAAAAAGTATGAGTATTAACGAAAAAGTGAACTTATCGATGAGACGATGTGCGAACGATCCAACGTGAGAAAAGGGCAGAGTATATTTTTAATTCGGGAGAAGGATGAGCGAAGAAGAATGGCGAAAGTCGAGCAAGTTTTTCTCTCGCTGTTATGGAAGGGAGCCGATGTCTGAAATGAGAAAAGCCTCACGTCCCTCGTTCTTCCGTCAGGAGATATTCAGCGTGAAAACTATTCTCAATAGCTTCGTCACGGCGACGCAAACTTTTCGAACAATGGAAAATTTTCGTCCGCTATTTTTCTTTATTCCAAGTTTGATTGCTCCTTCTTCTGTTTCTCCGGGCTCTCACCAATTTTTAAAGAGATACATCAATGCCGAAGTCTTCGATCGCACCTTCAAACTTTTCCAAACAATTTTTGATCGAAAACCTAAAGTTGACGGAAAACGATCATTATTTAAGGATGCATAAGCGTTTTTTTTTAAATATCAGAATAAAATATATTTTAGAATATTCTTCCTAAAAACATGAAAAAATTTGTTGAGATTTAACGTTACTTCTCATAGTAAATTCATCAATTTGTCCTAAATATACATTTTTTGAAACATTTCATTAAAATTTATCGTATAATATGTCAAATATGTATGCGATAAGATACTTTATCAAAATTTGGCGAGAATATACATATATATTTATTGATGAAAAAATCTTTTCAGGGTCCTGATTGCAGTAAAAGCGTGTGTCCGGTTCTGTGCTCATCTCACGGACAGTATGGCGGAGGTGTCTGCCACTGTGAGGATGGCTGGAAAGGCGCTGAGTGCGACATACCGTTGGGCGATTGTCAAGTACCTGATTGCAATCAGCACGGCCAGTGCGTGCGTGGTTCATGCGTTTGTATACCGGGTTGGAAAGGGCCTTTCTGTGACGAGGGTAAGTTTTATAATCATCGAAATCAAATTTATCAATTTTTACTTTTATTTTGATTCATCACGAGTCATTAATTATTACCATCTTCATTTTTTGACACTTCATAAAACACATCAAAAATACATATTCTAAATAAAAATATTGAATTGATGAAATTTATATTTCTGGAATCTAAGACTTTTTTGGAAAACCCAAATTGTCATTACCAGAATCCAAAAGTGCATTTAGTTGTATAATAATCAGCATAGTTGCTAATTTATGGTTAAAAATTATCTACTTTTCTCTCAGTGGAATTTATTTCATTTATATATTTCTGTAATCTATATAAGACACTGTTTTTGGAAATTATCATGACCAGAAGGTAAAAGCACATTTAATCGTATAATAATCAGCATAGTTGCAACTTTATGGTTAATAATTCTCTACTTTTCTCTCAGTATACAATTGATTCTGTTTATATTTATAGAACGAGTATGTATATGAAAAGAGGAAATATATATTTAAAATATGAATTTCTGATTCTAAAAATACACATTTATTTCGTTCTTTTGTTTTCTCGTTTTCTTCAAAGATGCACATCTTTGCATCGTAAATTTCAATAGTATCGTATCCCTGTGGATATTGCATAAAAGATGAGAGAAAGATCCGAATGAATAGGCGGATGCGGATGACCGAGTGGAACAAGTTGCTCAAATCGTTTAGCATCCCTCTGTTTATTTTCTGTTGTCTCCGTCGCTCACTTTCTCCGTCACTTCTCGTTCTCGCGGATGGTATCTATTCCAGTCCGATGCGACGTTATTTCTTCATATTTGTCCACGGGAGAACCATTAATATCCTCATAATTCAAGCGTACGTCCTGGCTCTCGCTCTCTGACTCTTCTTCTCTCCTTCCATCTCTCCCCCTTTATAGTATCTCACAGGCAGATATTCTCGTGACATTAGCGATTCCAAAGTGGCGAGATCCAGAAAAGCGTCGTTAGAAATATACTCATATACAACGTATATACATATATTTATGTACATGGTGGACGAACGAGAAAGCTAACGCCTCGAATTCACCATTTCCCGAGCATCAAGGCCCATAATTAATGCTCTCGCGTACAGCGGAGCTTCCTTTCACACGGGCGCAAAAATACGTGCAAAGACGAGAACGAATTTACATACGAGGCGACAACGACAACAACCCGCGTCAAAACTCACCCTCTTTCACTTCCCCTCAACCGAGTCTCTTTCCGTTTCTCTTCTCCTTCTCCTTCCTTCTACTCCTTTTTTTTCATCAAACGAAATTTTGTGGATCGTTTCCGTTAATTTTCCGCAAATTGCTCTCGAAATTTCGCACTCAGAAAAATTTTATTTCTTCTCTAATTTCATTCGTTGACGTATTTAAGTTTAAACTTGGAGGAAAAGTTTTGAAATTTCTTTTTTCAGAGAAAATGAATAATTTTTTAATGAATTTGAATAGGCGAGTTTGATCAGTTAAAGTATAATATGAAGTTTTTTATTAAACAGAAATATTGTGTTGTAAATCGAGTTTGTTCAATAAAATTGTTTGGAATTTTGGCAATACTTTATATTTTTAATTTTTGTTGAGGAAAAAGCAAAATTTGGGTAATTTATTGGAAAAATTCGAGCTGGATGAGGCAAAAGGGTTGAAATTTTTCATCGATCAGGTTGAAGGAGAATAAAACAGGATTGAAAGGGGAAAGAGGGAAATTGGGAAAGAGTTAGTGAAGCGATTGTTCCGAGGCATAATTTAAAAAGTTTGTTCATTCATTTGACGCTAGGCGTAATCAGGAGAGTCCGAAACGTGGTTCCGTTTTCCTCCCCTTTCCTCCCGGCGTGTCTCGATGAATCGTGCAAAATTTCCCCAAGATGGAGAAAAGGAAGCCGGGCGAGACCCGAAGTTTCCCAGTTATCTTCAAAATATTCTCGTTCCGTGATTTAACCAAAAAGAAAAGCCGAGGAAAACGAGTGAACGAAAAAAAGGGTGAAAATAGAGAATACCGAGGAAAGAGCCACTCTGACTTTCGAGAAGACAATTGACGATAATTGAACCGGAGTCTGTCCAAATTTTTAATACATATTTCAACGATAGAACAAAATTTATTTCTTTTTTTTACCTTAAATCTTGAATAATAAAAATTGTATTTGCTATCTTTTTTGACAGTTTTTTATTTACATTTTGTCATTACACAAAATAAATTAGGTACAGAATTTTTTCATATATTTACATACAATATTCGAAAAATATTATTCTAAGAATATTCTTCATAAATCTAAAAAATTTCGAGATAAGTTCAGACACGACTTAATTTTTGGATCAGAAATAGTTATGTGACTGTGTAAAAATTTGGAATTTCAAAATTTTTGTTCAGGAATTCATTATAAAATGCAGTAAGAAAATAAAACTGATTTTTCGCAAGTTTATATAGTATATGGGAGAGCCATTTAAAAGTTCAATTTTTTAATCGTGGTACATGTATTTTGCGAAAAAAAAAAATATTTCGGGATGTTTCCTTCAGCCGATTGTCACGATCCGAACTGCGGTGGTCACGGTGCCTGCGTCGCTGGAAAATGTTACTGCAAAGCCGGCTGGCAGGGTGAAAGATGTGACCAAGTAGACGAGAGAGTTTACAAATGTTTGCCGGGTTGTTCCGACCACGGCTCGTACGACCTCGAGAAGGCTTCCTGCGTCTGCGACGAACATTGGACCGGCATCGATTGTTCCCAACCGAGTTGCGATCTCAAATGTGGACCTCACGGCTCTTGCGAACAAGGACGTTGCAAGTCAGTACAATTATTCATCTTACTACACTGCAGTCTGTTCAAAAAGTTAATGAATTTCAAAACAACTTTGATAGGGCTCAAAAATTAATTTTTTATTCTATTTTAAGGATGTTGTGTTCAAAATGATAATTGATGAACAATTTTTAAAATTTTACATAATATTAAGTAACATCTCTATAAAAGGTTGTGTAAAAAATTCAGATCGATTAGGAAGCTCCTCATTGGGATATTAATTATTAAAAATGGCTATTTTTTGTATTTTCCCATAAGAGCACGTATTGAAAGTTGCTAGTTTGTATAATAAATATCTCAGTAACGAGCTTCCAATTTAAGTGAAATTGTTCACTGATCTTTGGATGGCGTTAAAGAAGCTTCATATAATTAAAAAAAAAATTTATCATTTTTTTTGTGCAATCACATAGAGAGTTGTCATTGGATGACTTTGAAATTTAAATATGTTTTTCTTCAGTTATTTACCAGCAACTTTTCTCAATAAATTTTTATTCTCAAAAGACTTCGTATGAGAGAAAAACGTCAAACTTTTGATTTTTTTATGTACGGATTCAACACCCTTAAAAATAAGCATTCAGTTTGTAAACATTTTATTTTTTAATTATAGTAACAGATGAATAATTATAGTTAGTCACTTTCATGATTATGTCTGAAAACTGTATATAAAATCCTGTTAAGGGTTTTTGTTCAATCGTTTGAAAATATCTCATAAACTATTTTCCTAAACTTCACAAAATTTTATAAATATATATTTTTCTAACGAACAGCTGTGTATTGTCAACATTTTATGAGAATCTTACAGCTCGTGTAATTTATAGCGTCAAACTTACACTCGTTTTTGTGAATTCGCGTCAAAAATCTTATACTCGTATCACAAAATCGAGAGGTTGTCGATAAATCGCCACGTGACGTAAATGTCAATTTTTGTATCGTTCAAAAAAAAAAGTCATTTATTTCAAGAAATAAAAATTGTGAATCAGATGCCACGATGGTTGGATGGGAACGAAGTGCGACCAGAAGCCTTGTGACGCCCGTTGCGCGGAACATGGCCAGTGCAAGAACGGGACGTGCGTCTGCAGCCAGGGCTGGAACGGAAGACATTGCACCCTTCGTGAGTTTTTACGATAAAATATATTGCGATGACAAAACGAATTTTTTCTGTATTCATTTCCCTCTCCGCTCGCGCGTCACTCACTCACGATACAAATCTGCAATCCATTTTATTGTACTTTTTATTAACAGCCGGGTGCGAGAACGGGTGCAGCAGACACGGAATTTGCACTCTGCAAGACGGCGAGTACAGCTGCGAGTGCTTGCCCGGCTGGGCTGGCAGAGACTGCAGCATTGGACTCGAAATGGATTGCAACGACGATATCGATAACGATCAAGGTACATTTCCATCATCTTCTGATTGCTTTTACACGATAATATTATTTTCACACAGAAACCGCTACAAAACAAAGTACATTTTTTTTTCTCGCGTCACATTTACCATGCAGAAGTATTAGTTATTTTTTCCTATATACAGAGGCAAATGGAAAATATGTTGGGCGTAATTATATTTATTACTTTATTCATGGAGCTCAACATTTTTTGCCTTTTCGCGAAATTATTATTATTATTATTATTATTATTATTATTATTATTATTATTATTATTATATTGGATGGGTAGTATTAATTACGTCGTCAAATTTCATTCAAATCGAAGTTTTTCGAATTTTTTTCTCAAGTTATACAATATCAACTACGAATTAATCAATCCTGTTACGAATTTCATTGAATAGATTTTTAAAAAATTCAATTTCTTCGCTAGCTTTTTCTTTTACAAAAAAAGCGTAACAATAATAATTATTTTTTTTATTAACGATAACGAGTGATAACGATAGCTAGTCCCATATATGAAAACAAGATATTTTTCAAATTTTTTTTTCTACCTCGTTCTCAAATTAACGAGCGCTGTATGTATATACGCAATCCCTATGCTTATACACGTAAACTGTGGTCTCTAATTATACGATAACTGTGTAGAAGAAAAATGAAAAAAAAATTGTATTTTCATCTTTTATAATAATAAATTCACGAAATTCATAAGTTCACGAAATTTCATTAAATTCTCTCTTTTTAATTTTATGTTTTTAACACAGGAATTATCGTGTTCGATAATTACCTTGTTAATTACATAAAAATTAGATAAAAAATGTCTGTACACTCAAAACATCAGTGTTAATATGATCAAGTTTAAAACAGACGCTAATTTGAGATATTTGGAATATTACTTTTATTATTAGACATGCATGCCTGAGATCAAACCATAAATAGAATTCTTCACAGATAAATTTTATTTTAAAATTCGAAAAATCTGTTTTATTGAATTAATTTGAGTCTTTTTGAGTTGGAGAGAAATAAAATAATATTTTTTAATTGAACAGACGGAATGGTGGACTGCTCGGACAGCGAGTGTTGCGCACGCGCGGCTTGCGCGGAGCATTTGATGTGTCTCGTGAGCAACGACCCGGTGGAGGTTCTCCTGCGGAAGCAACCACCGAGCGTCACGGCGAGCTTCTTCCAGAGGGTCAAATTCCTCATCGAGGAAAAAAGCGTTCAGAGTTACGCCCACACGGACGAGTACAGTGAAAGGTAGGCCCGTTTAAGAGAAAAATTCCGATCTATAGAGAAAAAGAGAAAAAATTCGTCGAGAAAGAATATTTCGCGCATTAACGCAGGGGGGCGTGAGACGAAAAAAAAAGCGGAGACGAGAAGTTTCAATTTCAGAAGAAAAAAAGAAATACATTATTAGGAGAGAAACAAGACTGTGGAGGAAAAAGAAAAAAAAACAGAAAAAAGAATGACAAGGTCGTGGCTCAGGTGGTTTTGGAGTACTCGGACTTCGAAAAAAAGCAAGTAAAAATTGAAGTGAACTGAGAGTACGATAAGCTCGGGGGAAATCGCATTGAGATTGTTCCCAGCTTCGCGTGTTTGTCTTGAGATTATTTTCCAGACTCTTAATATTACATTTCGACTGTTTGAAACGTTCTTTAAAGAGAAAATAGTTGACTATCTTTTCACATCTCCTCTCTCGAGAAAAACAAAATAACCAGTAAATTCCACGACCACATTGAAAACTGGAACTGATTAAAATGAAGTCTGATTATAATTTACTTTTACTACTAAAATCCAATCTGGAATGATTACCTTGGTCTTCTTGCGATCCTATATTATTTGCTAATAAAATTGATATTAGTTTTTAAAAAATTCTTATTATAGCTGCATAAATATACATTAGACAGTAAAAAATGTGTATATTAAAATCAAGGAAAAAACTCTGCATCAAAAACTTACCCTCCGTAATTTATTTGGAAAAGATGCAAAATTTTCCATTGTAAGAATTAAATGAAAATATAATTGCAAAAAAAAATATATTTTCACGTAAAAAAGTTAGAAGCGATCATTGTCGAATAGTTGAGGAGTCTCGGAAGTAATCGTACGACAAACACACGTACAAGTCCGTGGGTGACCGCCACCGCCGAAAAAAAAGAAAAGAAAGCCCATCTCCGAATCTGCCAGCCAAAAAACCTATTCACCCAACGTCGAATATATGCATACACTTACGTATAGATATGAATAATGATCGTATTCGTTGAAATTCGTAATGTATGCATATACGTGTTAATCCTATTCCCAGTGTTTGACCCGCCACTTTCTCCCTCCCCCGAATGTCAGATGCATCGACGACCGTCTCGGTAACGCGCTGTCGACCGAAGGACTTTTCATCTCGTCTCACTTGTTTTCTTCTTATCCAATTGTTTTATTCATTATTTTTCATTAATTTGCTCTCCGGACGACACTTCATCGAAGCCAGATTTTTTGATTTGTCTTATTTTGAATGAAAATGAAAAGTAAATGAGAAAAAAAAATTTTATCATACTTTTTAAAGATACTCGCTCCATTGTCTAACTAACCAGTGACTAACTAGTTAATTAATTAGCTGGTATCTAAGTAAATAACGAGTAACTAAAAAATGTTGTTTACTCATAAAAGGAGTTTTTGTTTATTTTATTTTATTTCAATTTATTCGTGGATTAATTTTCAAAATGTATATTTTTGTTAATAACGTTGAGAAATCAAGAATTGCATAAAATTGATGAAAAGTCCGATCGTCGTGGACAGATGAATCGTTATTCTGAAAATAATTAACAAAACGAGGTAAAAAATGTCACTGATTTTGGAATATTCGATAATCCTTTCTGTGGCGATGAACGAAATTAATTAATTCGTCAAACTTTTTCCTACTTTTTCATATTCAATTTTTTTCCCTCTCTCGGTGAACCGCTCCGCTGGTGATTGCAGAAAAATGGTCGAGAACATGAATCGTCGCAGAAAGGCTTGCGTCTGTTTCAAACCGATTTTAATAGTATTTCGTGCATCCGAATTCGTCCTCGAATTCATCCAGCGAGCAGAGGAATGCA
The DNA here is from genome assembly GCA_030522545.1 of Cremastinae sp. A BG-2022a. NCBI lineage: Eukaryota > Metazoa > Arthropoda > Insecta > Hymenoptera > Ichneumonidae > Cremastinae sp. A BG-2022a. Next base: position 25,469 of record JAPYYW010001048.1, read on the forward strand.
AACAAGATTTGAAAAATGTGAAAAGTAAAATAACACTGGAGCTCGACGATGTCAATAATTTGAGCGAAATGGTGAAAGAAGGTAGAAGATAAATCGAGAGAGGGATAAAGAAATTAAACAACGAGCATCAAGTGCTAAATAAAAAATGCCATTTGAATAATCATTCTGTGAGAAATTTCTAAAAAAATTAGATTCCTATGAAAAAAAATTTAAAAAGCAGAGATGAAAAATAAACGAGTTTTAGGAGTAACGGAGTAAATGAGTATCAAAGAAAAAAAATTAAGAAAAGAAGTTTTTTAAAAGAATGAGAAAAATAAGTATAAAGTAATTGAATGTTTAAGAAAAGAGAGAACAAGAAATGAAAACGAAAAAGAAGGAAAATGTAAAAAAAAAACAAAATATTTTTCGACCACAATACTCGTGGCACTGCGTTCGGGGGATTCGTGTAATTTGTCTAGTGTTTGACCCTTATGTGTGTACCCTAACCACTACCAAAGACCACCACTCACCCAACAGCCGAGAGAGCCCCCAAGTGGCTCACTTAACGTCAGTGATAAAAAGAGAAAAAGATAGAGAGCAAGAGAAAGAGCGAGAGAGAGAACGAATGGGAGAGAAAAAGTTGGCACGAATGAGAGAGAGATAATTATGTGTTCTTATATTTTTGTTCGTTCAGATAATTATTTTTTTGAGATTCGTGGGAAACTATGATCCGTCATAGAGACTTTTTTATTTTTCGTTTCATCATTTTTCCACGTAATCACGAATATCGCAATTTTTTTTCGTCGCTTCGACCTTACGGTTTTACATATTTATTGTTTGTGGCTTTTTTTACATTCAGAAGGGAACACTGAAAAAAATTATGCGTTTGCAAAAAAAATAAAAGAGAAATGATGGGAAAAAAACGTCGAATACGCTGTTGAGAATCATAAATAATAACGAGCACATGCCGAAAGGGATCATGGTAAAATAATTGGAACGTTTCGGACAAATAGAGAAAATCTTTCTCTGGGCCATTGCCCGACTTACGATCGAATTTCGCTTCAATTATTTTTCTCTTTATTTTTATAATTTTCAAATGAAATTCTGCATACGAAAAATAATTTCTCGATTCGTCCGAACGCTCCGCAAAAGTACTTCTATCATGGTGGACACAAGTTTGAAATTCCCAGACTCCAATGTCATATTATTTAATATTTTTTCTCACTCCGACTGTTCGTGGGTATACTCGTTTTTTGTTCCCCCGTTTTATTTTCCTGTGTCTCACATTTCTGCATATCGGTGAACACGTGTTTTGATCGTCAATTCCCTGAATTTGTTATTCGAAATATTTTTTGGCGCGATAAAAGCATACTTCAGCAAATTCGAAGCTAAACGTATGAAAAAATTACAGAATCAAATAATACCCTTTCACCTCGAAAAACAATAATAATTCGTTTGTAAAGAAAATTGCGGAGTTCGAAATAAAAGTAGAAAAAAAATGGACGAAACGGTTCACGAGAATGGATTCATCGAATTTTCGAGAGCGTAGAGAATTCATTTGAAATATAAATGAAAACAAATGCTCGCTTTGTAAAAAACATATAGCAACTGCATAACTTTGTGTTAGGAGTGGGATTTTTTTCGTATATTTTTGCGCTCGCGTATGCATTAAAAAGTTTCGATTGCTCGAACAGCGTGTACGATAAATCACGTCCTCGCTGTTTTTGCTTGCGCGTCGTATCGTCAAGAGACCTGGAAAATCGCGATGTCGATCAGGATTATCTAGACGACGAAGGGAAAAAATGCGAGGTAAAAAAAGATAGGACAAAAAAATATTGAAAAAGACGGGAAGCGTGCTGGCCAAAAGCGCCGGAGGAGATTACGGGGTCGCCGCGGAGTTACAAGGAAAAACCAAGAAGTCCGAGAAAAAAAAATCTAAAGTCTCTTTCCTCGGTAGACTTCGATATGTCGGGCTCTGAGCCAAAGTAACATGCCTACGCGCATTTTTCATTGGCCAGCGTTCAAACTCGATTACCCGTTGGAAGCCGACTACAATTCGCCCGGTACGGATTCCGTCGCGTCGCGCGCCCTCTCGTGAGACGCTTTGGTACTATGCGCCATTACCGTGCAGTTTAAGGATGTATGTCTCGTCAAATCTGCAGTACTTCTATACATATTCTTTTATTATAATAATTTTTTATTTATTTATGGATGAAAAATTATTAACGTACTATTAACGAGTTAGAATACAAAATTAAATTAGTTTCGAAATTATCATTAACAATGTACATGATGTGTTTCATAAATTAATCGAAAAATACAAATTAAATTTTGAGAAAATAAATCTGGCAATAGTGCTGTCAGCTGTACGGAGAATTTATATAATTATCTTAGAGATAGTATGTAAGGTTAGATTTGCTAGGCTTAAATGTCTCAGTACTTTAGAGGTAATAAATATGTTCCTCTACATATCAAATATTATTAAATTTGCTTACCAAATAATTTATTTTTATAATAGTTGTCAATTGGATGTGAATTCAAGACTTTTTCCAATTACAAAATTTTTTTGATTCATAGTATGATGAATTTTTTTATAGGAAAATAACAACGAATATAATATTACTGAAAATCAGTTTTTTTTTCATTATCGGTGTACTCTAAAATAAGTGAATACTTTTCTTCTACTAAAACTTAATTCTCTTTAATTATTAAATAATTGATACGATATTTTTACTTTCAATATCCGACATACATCCTTAAATTTGATCGGTTGATGCAAAAGATTATTCGAGCTCAAGTTTATAAAGAAAAAGTTCTTACTAATTTGTCAGGGAACAACACACTCTTGCACTTTTGTGCGCCTACTACCTGCGCACTTGCTATTTAATTATGATAATTATTTTAAAAAAATTTCGAGATTTTTTTGAAAAACCACCAAAAGAAGCTTCTTTAAATATCCTAAAAAAAGATTTTTCGATGGAAAAGTCCTCAAAATAACGTATTCTATCTTATTCTTCTATCACTGTACTCTCGCAAATAAGAAATCATTTTTTAATGTATTGCTCGTAAAAATATAAAGCGAGCATAAGAACAATCAGAAAAATCCCTCTCGTTCCGACCGTTTCGTCACTCGGTAAGCTGGAATCGATCAATTATCATAGCCACATTTATAAGAATAATTTTTTCATGAGAAAACAAACGATATCGTCATGAAATATTTTTGTTTGTGTGCAATAAAAGGGAATAAATTTTGTTTCATGTCCGTCCGTCCATCCGTCACCGATTGTCGAATTTTCATTTCGTACATATATGTATATTCATATAAATACATATATTATCATTATCATCATTTTTATTACATGTATGTTGCGTAGTTTCCAACTTGTGTCTGTCATTATTATGTACCACTCTGTGTTGTATGAATGTGAGAGCGAATGGGAATAATATCTCGTTTTATTTTCGTTTTTTTTTCGTCCAGTTCGAATTTCATGTTGAGCGAATGTTAACCTGGCGGGAGAGGAGTGCGTGTACGATGGGTACGCTTGATTTTAGTGTGTCTACGTCTATATTGTTTCTGTAATGTCGCACGGAACACCGAAAACCGAGATGCGAATTTTTCTAATTTTTTGATCAAAATTTAATTGAAGCTATTTTTAAAAAAAACATATAAGCTAGTTTTTCCAATCTGTATCTACTTAGAATTTCGTTTGCAACGTTATTTTCCATTAGAAGAATTAAACCGTGTGTTTTTATTTAAATCGCTTGGTTTATTTTTTAAATTCCAAAATAATTCGGATAATGAACCGTTTTCGTGTCGTGCCATTTTTATTTAATTGCTGCCAATTTGTTCACATCTCGCGTGCGGTGTTCCGTGCGAGCATTATTGTGTTGTTTGCCCGCCAAAAAATATCTTTGAGCGGGTTCTGTGACCGTGGTAACGCCCTTTCTTCTCGTTGGTTTTTCCCACACGTAGTGCGTTCTGGAGTTCCTTTACACATTGGTAAGTTGCAGCTCAGCTCTCGCTAAAAAAACATCGTTCCCAAAAAAAAATGCAAAAAAAAAGAATCTCATCCAATGCATCGTCGCTCGTTAACCAAAATCCATCTTTACATGTTTCGTATACTCTCTTGGCCTGCATTTTTATTTCTTCCGAATTTTCTTTACGTTCTTTCGTCACCTCTTCTCTTTTTTTTTACGTTCTCGCCATTTTTTCCCCCTCTGTCACGATTTTCTTTTCTCTCACCTTTCTTCCAATTGAATCTTGGCAAGAAGAGATACAAAGAATTTTTTTTCGCTGCGCCTCTTCGATTCGCTTTCACGTACACGGCCGTGTAAAATTCTTTTTCTGAATGTACATACATGGAAAAATATGTATCTATATTTTTGAAAAGCTGTTAAAATGTGTATACGCGTGAGAAAATTCGAAACGCGTATGCACATTTTTAAACACGATTTTTAATAACGTGTACGTACTGTTTCTTATTTCCCTGAAATGGTTTCGTTGCCCGTTTTATATTACATATTCTCTGCTTGTTCCTCTTGTATTCTCGGCCATTTATTATAATTACATTATCGATCGATTTATATCACCAACACTCATTTTTGCTGTTTCGAATTCATATTATAAATCTTGGACCATGTCAAAAATTTCGCTATTTGAACTTGTATGTTTTCACTCATTACTCAAGAAGTATCGAAATAAAATTTGATCGACCTGGTCCAAGATTACCGATGCCTTTGCGTTTTTAGTGAGAAAAAAAGAAGAGAGAAACGAAAAGAAAGAAGAGAGAAGAAAATAATAAAAGGGGAAAAAACGTTGAATCCTGTACGAGCTGTTTCTGTGTCTATCTGTGATATGTCGTCAGATTGTTGTTGAAAATTTTACGTTGACAATTTTATTTTTATTTCTGTTGTGTCTTGTCATCTTATTCCCCATTAGTACGTTTTAATCCTAATGATAATTTTTGTTCAGCAAAACATAAAAAATGAAAAAAAGGGAGGAGAAAAATGGAAAAAATCCTTTAGTCTTGTGTTGTTTTGTGTTGCCAGGCTTGCAATTTGTGTACCACCTTGTCGAACCTTTGTCTATAGTGAACGTCCTAGCATTATGATAACACGCTGAATTTATCGAGCGCCAATCACACTCGTTCGATACAAAATCTTTGATTTTTAATTTCCTTTTCTTCTTTTTATTATCAGTTATTATCTTCTTCTTCTTCTTTTTGTTTCAATTTTTCGTTCGTACATTTTCCGTGATCGATGTGCAATTTTCTCACACGAACGCCACAAACGAGGCAAAGTTTTTCTGTTGACACGAGCATCAAAGACACAAACATACATACACATACACGCATATAGATTTGTTTTTTCAATCGGCAAGAGTCAGGACTCGAAAGAGAAGAAAAAAAAAGAGAGAGAGAGAAACGACTCGAAGGAAAAAGATTGCTGAAAGAATAGAAAAGAAGTGAGAAAAATAAGAGTGAAAATTCGATATGTTTTTACCATACGAATAAAAGGATACTACAAATACCCAAAGTCTCCTCTCTCCTCGTCCCTTGTCTGCGTCTGTCGAACCGTCTAAAATGTCTCAATACGAACCCTCACAAACCCTCGACCAAATATCAAAAATAATATAACTGGAACACTAACGAAATCATTCCGAAAGATCCAAAAATTCCGGTACCTCCTCCTACCTCCCTCCCGCTTATGAAAAAAACTATCCTTGTGTCTGTCTATCCCGATTATCCAAAAGAAGAAGAAAAAAGAACACAAGAAAAATTCCCAAAAACGCTGACCCAGGAAAAAGGTGAAAGAGGAATAAGAAAAGGTCCCTGGTCCTGTCAATTCCGACCAAACGACGTCTTGTCAGTCTAATAATAACCAAAAAATCAAAAATAACTTTAACAATTAAAAAAAACGTAAAGAATAATACGAAATGATTCGTATTGATTTATTTTGTGTTTGAGCGCGAAAAAGGACGGGAGATCATTTTTCTCCAAAAGATTTTGAAGAACACTGAAAAAGTTAGAAAGCGAGAAGACGGAAAACGCTTGAGAATAATCGATAAAGAATAAAAATCGAGATATGAAGGCGGGAGATCGAGAAAGGGAGAGAGAGAGAGACACGAATGATAAATATTTTTTCAATTTTGTTTTTATGAATATTGAAATGAACGTGCGACATTGATGCGATTTTATGTTAGAGGCACAACAGTATAGAAGTAACGTAATGAGCACTCGTAGTTTGCTGAAAAAAAAATAGCCACGAATTTTCATGTCTCATAGAAAAAAAAATCATATCCGGAGAAATAAAAAAAAATCACAGATTAAAAACAAAAAGGAGAGCTTGATAAATATATTAGAGGAAAAAAAAAGATGAGTGTAGATGCGAAAAAAGTTAACCCCACGAGAGACACCGGTCGTTCTTTCGTTATTTTTGCGTTGAGTATTTTTGTTTGAATTTTTTTCCTTCTCGAATCTCTAACAAAACGATCTCGATATTGCTTTTACATTTTTCAGATGCTACTCGTATTTCGTACATCATGATATTCAATTCGTTTATTTTCAATGAATTCTCGTTGATTATTCACATTTGTTTTCGAATATTTTTCTTCACATTTATTATCGTACCTGTATACTCAGTAGTGGCGATGACGACAACTGAAGTGCCTGTAAAAGTTTGCTCCGTGCTTGGAGGATCAGCAATCCGGGCATGATCTCCAGGTGCCATCGTTATATTTTTTTTTATGTCACAAGAGCCGCAGACACGATGCACCAGCTTGTATCAAACGAACAATATTCGCAATTCTGCAAGAATTTTACTAATTGAACAAAAAAAAACAATCATACGAGAGACGTGTCTCTTTTTTCGAAAAATGTTTGATGAAAAGTTGGCGGGAGGGATTGCGATCCTCCAAGAATGATCATCGTTCAGTTCTACTTTTTTTTTACAAAGTTCTATAGGAACTCGTTGATTATAAACGTTTTCTTTTTCATTATTATTATTATTATCGTATGTCTCAAATTTTGTTCAAGAAATGTTTTCCATCGAGTACACGAAATTTTTTTAAATTACGAGTCACTTAAAGGATTTTTTCAGATGAAGGAATGATAACAGCAAAACAGGGTACAAAAATTAATTTCTCCTAATTTTTTAAAATATAATAATTTAAATTTATCAAACTTTACTTTCAGTAAAGAACGACAAATAGTTGTGATTGATATAATTTTAAGATTATATGTATACAGAAACGTTTTTCATGCAAAATTCGAGACATCGGTGCATAATATTTGTATAGCTTGAAAATTTTCTGATCGTTGAGAACTCGAACGCGATATACGCACGTCATGTAGGGTATACAAAATATATAATTTACGCATGTATATATATTTATACAATGAATTATTATGAATTCAGTAAATTAACGAAAATATTAAAACATGTGTAAAAAAATTGCAGGAGAGGTGCAAAAAAATTGTAAAAATTGTATAGATGCGTAAGTTATACTGTCTGAATGACTCACTACCCAGAATTCATATTCTATATAGCCAGACACACATTTTTCGATCGCTTCGATGACGACCAAGCTACAGAGAATCCCCAATATATTATAAACAAGAAAATGAAAAAATCTCGAAGAAAATTCTGATTTTTTTCACTACAATCTATATACATATATCTGATTATTATACATGACATATGCATGCGTTCTATACTTCGTCAAACCCTGTCCCTGAGACGATATATATTTTTTCAATTTTTTTAAAAATCAAATAACATTATTTATTTTTATTACTTTTGTCAGAAGATTCATTATCTTGAATATTTTCTCACCCTGCTGCCAATGCAACGCGCGAAAGTGAGAAGTTACGGGGCGCTGCTGACGAAATAATTTCGATTTTTCGGGTGTTAACGCTTGGAGAAATTTCGAGCGAGTTTCTCGTTTTCGCAAGATCCAATTTCTGTCCCCACGTGCCAAAACAATTTAGTTTTCGACCGCCGATTCGCCTCACACGTATTTCAAATCAAACGCACACCTTCTCTCTTCCCACCCCGTTGCCTCTTCGTACTCACGAAAATTCTGGTAAAAGGGAAAACCGCGAAATGTTCGCCAACTGTCCGCGTTGTATTGGCACCGACAGAATGAGAAAATATCGAATTGCACGGAAGGCGTCGATTCCGGGTGAAAGCCCTCGTTCGAACCTTCGATTCTCGCGGTTTTACCGAAATCGTGACGCACGAGCCTACGAATGTTTCACGAACGAATCTTCCCTCTATCGTTCAGTTCATTTTTTATTTCATTCGAGAAAAGAAGATTTTTTTTTCCCCAATCGAAACATTAATTGAGTTTTTCGCTGTGATGTGATTTTTATCCGCTCGGAAATTGATTGTTTCGCGATAATTAATTTCTCAAACAATGATTAAACTTTTTTGTGGAGATGAAACAAAAAAAAAGTTTCGCGATGCCCGAGTCTACGAATGCCTCGCGAACGAATCTTCACTGTCGTTCAGTTAATTTTTTTATTTTCTTTCTTGCGAGAAAGAAATGTTTTTCCCAATCGAAACATTAATTGCATTTTTTTGCTCTGGTCAAATTTTTATCCGCTCGTAAATCAATTGTTTCGCGATAATTAATTTTTTAAATAATGATTAAACTTTTTGTTGCGCAGAGAAAAAGAGCTTCGTGCTTGAACGTAATTTTGAAAGGGTCGACGCGATCGCAAAAACAGAAGAGGGGATAAAAACTTGCCGTACACTCGGTATTGGAAAACAAACGGGAAAAGTTTATTCGCGTCCTGAATTAGTCGGAGGCTCCAAGAGTCATGTTTCCCAGATTCAAGATCGATTATTTATTTTTCATCGCTTTTTGCGTAACAACACACTCGAACGAGACTTAATCCGCAGCTGACGCTTATTTCATCGTCATCTCCCTCACAAAAAAAAATTAATTGAAAACTCCGATAAAGAAAATTCCCTCCCTGTAAATTTAAACGCTCTCATCCGAGAATCCTCGCCCGTTACATATCTGATTTGTAACACAGTCGTGTAGCCGTGATGCGAGGCCAAGTAGTTACGGAACAAGGACTTGGAATAGTAGGCCTTCGAGTGTCAGTCGACAAGGACTCCAGGTTCGGATTCACCCTTACCAGAGCTGGTGGATGGTAAGTTATATTTACATTATTTTTCAATTATTCAACAATATATAAAAATATATATAATACTAGATTATTATTACCAATAGTAACAACACAATATTTATTATTGACCCTGATGACTCACACCTTCGAAAAATCATTGCATGATGTCTCAAAATTTATTATATGAAATTTAAGGTACATCCACGACAGTCAAATAAAAAATATTTATCTTTGTTTTTCTCCGTGTCATGTGGTTTTACAGATTAAGTTTATTAGAAAAAGTTGTTACTAATTTATTCAAGAACAACATACTTAAAATTCAAGATCATCGAAAGTGATCATGGGGCTACAGGACCTAATTCAACGTGACGTTTTAATTTCATTCCGAAAATAATATTGGGATTTGTCAAACTCCGCATGACAGTGATTAGGGTTTAAGGAGGTTCGATCGTATCTTCGCCCGCGCGCATTCGTCTTACGTGTAAAGTAAAGGCAAAAATCATCAAGGGAAATTGTTTTCAAGAAAATCTCTTGAAAATTTATATTAACGTTCTTTGACATCTTATTAAAAGATTAGCAAAATTAGAGGAAGCATCATCGAGTGGATACCGAGATATTAATTGTGTAAAATTGTAACTTTTAACACGCGGTCTTATGAGAAGTTACGAAAAA
>JAPYYW010001049.1:0-35516 GCA_030522545.1 Cremastinae sp. A BG-2022a
CGAAAGACGGTTTGAAACTCGGTCGAGCGATCGTTCTTATCCGGATTAGCGTACACCAAAAAGAAAGAGATAGACAGAACGAGTCAGCGAGCGCGAAGCTCGCACGGAGTGGGGGGCCATAAAAATCTTCCCCTTGGGGGCTTTTGCGTTCTTATTGGGGTTGTGGACTGTATTAAGAAAAAACTTGGTCATATTTTGTATAATGTGCTGTACGTACAGGAAAAAAGTTGTTCCTGACGTGTAATTTACTCGTGAGCATGCATTTGAAAGATTTTCGAGGTCGCGACGAGGATAATCTTGTCCGGGGCACATGTCGCACTTTATCCCCGGTAGTCTTGTAAGAAATACAAATATAGATCCGTGTGTCTCGTTGTGAAGAAGATTTTCGAGTTTTCGCCGCGAAGGTGCTCTAAACATCGAGGAAATCCCATTGAATCGAGGATCTCTCATTCTCGGGCTCCATAATCCAGATGACGAGAGCATCAGGATCGAAGCATCGGAAGCTTCGCGCGAGCCCCCGGTGGATCATCCCGCACGAATTTTCTCCTTTTAAATTTTCTACCGGCAACCCCCCGAATTCGCGTTCTCTCGCTCCCTCTCTGTATTCGAACGTGTAAAAAACGAGCTTTCGAACGTGTAAAAAAAATAAGATCCCTTTTTATTACGGAAGAAACTCATCGATGCGTGCACATCTCGAATCTCTCGCGAGAGACAGCTTTATGCACCGATTTTTTTTTTTCAACGAGAGATTACCGAACACTCGCCTTGAAATTTGTAAACTCCTGCATGTTCCGCCAGGTAAAAAATGTTTCGGTTACGAAAGATCTAGATTTACGAACGCGTATTCTCCACTCTTCTCCTTCCGCGTCGTTGGACGTTTTTAACGAGGACGATTTGAGCCTCCCGAGATCTCGACGCGAGATCGCGCCCACGAGAGAGTCTCGAAAATATTTTCACAACGGCATCAAAATAGAAACGACGAAATAGAGCGGGATATGGGTGAAAAGTTTTTTCGCTCTTCGATTCGAGAGTCTCCGAGGATATTTCGTCGCGTTGTAAAAAACGGGAGGAAAAAATAGCATCGGTGATTTCTCACAATGGATCATAATACGCGGAATAAAATGATGCGGGTCGGTGCGGTCGTTCATTGCCATGGAGGCAAAAAATAAAAAAAGGGCTCTCGGTGTCCAATTTCTCGAAAAAAAAAATGGGAGACGACTTATTTCACGTTTATTCCGGATTAATCTTCGCTCGCTTCGAACGCATGTGGGCATCTGCGAGTCCTTTATTCCGCATAGTTACGCGATAGCACGCGAGGAGAAAAAAAAAGACGATTGATTTTTCATCGTCACCGTTTTATTGTTCGTTCGACCAACGATGCGGGCCAATCGGACGAAAAAAAAGTATTTCGATGAAAAATACTCTTTTATTGTATCGAAATGATAATTTAAAAAAGTTTCGACGATCGGCCTAAATAATAGCTTTCAATCTTTATTTCTTCACTGATTTCCCACTGAAAGCGTGACAGGAAAAAATCTTATTTCGAAATCGTTTCAAACGAGGGTAAACTAAATTGCAATTTATTCATTGGATTTCTATCCTCGTGTGTCGCTCTCCCTAATTCTTTTTTTAGAAAATGCTCGTGCACCTGCACGCTCGATCTTTTTTTTTCTCCTCTTCCCGGCTAGTTAGCCACGGTACTGGAAGAACCGCTGATGTATCTCCACGATCCTTTTTTTCTCATCTAGCGGGCACAAAACGTTACAACGGGCATCAACCCCGCCCACTCCGAAGGCCCCCTCGGAATAGATATTTCGTCCTCGAGCCCAATTTACGAAAAAGAGGCCAACTTGATTCTCCTGTTAAAAAAAATAGAGAATAAGGAGTATAATTTTCGTAGTCCCCCCCTTTTTTCCATTTCTCTCGTTCTCTCTTCGCGATAGAAATAATCCTGAAGGACGAGAAATAAGGATCAGGAAACGTTCCACACTAATTTGGTGCTCTCCGAACGGTTCTCGCCATACCGGAAGCTCGAACAGGGCTCGCAACCGAAGATATGTTTCCCCCGCTTTTGATCATTCGCCGCGGTCGCGTCAGCACAAACGATCCTCGAAACAGGTTAACCCGACGTCGTTAATTAACAAGTGGGAACTATACGGCCGCAGTGTCCCGAAATCTCGCGAGTATCTCTTGTAGAGCGTGTCTATAAATTTAAACCACGGACGAGCCCTCGAATTTTTTTCCCACATTCTCACGCGCTTTTCTCATTTATCCAAAAACGGTTTTCCTCATTTTTTTTTAAAGTTTCTTTCAAATTCTTCTTTTTTTTTTACTTTTCTTCCTGACGAAGACTCGAATTTTGGTAATTGCTTATGATGGAGCTTTTTTGTCCAGAGACATAGGAGAATATATTTTGCTGAGAAAAGTTTTAAGAATGTGTAATTAATCAAATATCAGGATAACAATTGACGATTAATCTTTGCCAAATTTTTTATTAAAAATTTAATTTGAGATTTCTAATAGTCAATTTTTGTACATCTTGAATTTCGAAAAATAAGAGCGATTATACGAACATCTAAATGCATAATTTTTATTTTATTTTATAAGTTTTTAGTATAGAAGAAAAAAAAACAATGTTTTTAGCGTATGATCTCGCCGCTTTCGGTTACGATTGAAAAATAAAACGGGCGAGCGCAGAAGTTAACTCCCGGCGACTTTGTCCTCCCTCCAAACACATATTTCGCGAGTCAGCGAAGCGCGCGCGGATCCTAATCCCCGAGGATACGGTACCGAGGCACTCTCGTTCTTTTTCCCCGTCGTCGCGTTTCTCCGGGGCTGCCGGGGTCTCAATTTAAGGAGGCACTTTGCCGCTTCTTTTGATTCTCGGTGTGGCTAATCGGGACGAGGCGCGCATTCGGATCCTTCGTAAATATTCGCCGTAATTGAGTCCCGATCTCGAGATTCTCTAACGTCAGGCTGCGAGACTGAGGTAGACGCGTCAGGAAAAAAAAATGAAAATAAAAAAAAACGCTTAGGAGAAAAGAGTCGGGAGGGAGAAAAAGAGGGAGAGGCGAGACCTTTCAGTGTATCTCCGGCGAAGTGTGTTGTATGCCCGGCACCCCGTAATAATCTCCATTTGGCACTCTCTGCTCGTAATACGCGCCGTTGATCCCCTTTGACGGTCTGGATTATTTTAACGGGGGATCCCGAAATGTGTTCAACGCCCACCAGGGACGCCCCCGGAGTGGTCAAGAGTTCGGAAATAGACATTCATCGTCCAGACATCGCACGAGGGTGGCAAATAATCACCGGTGTCTCGAACACCTTTTCTCAAAGCCTGCCGATCGCTTCCCGGTTCGCAGCGGGCTCTAAACGGTCTCAGCACACTTTTTTTATTGTCCCGGATCTTGTATTTTCTCGCGAACCTTCCGAGACGTTCTTCGCGCGCTGACAAAGACTTTTATTGGCGCGAGCAAGGCTCTCGGGGGATGATTCTTCGCCGAAATCGCGCGCCATCGCCTCGACGGTTGTCCGGTCGTTGTCATCCTGGTAAACGAGACATCATACTGCGTCCGGACACGGTCCAAATAATACGTAACATCCGCGTGCAAGTTATTATTGACCAGACGCGCGTCCTGTGGGCAAACTTTGGCCCGGACAGCGGGGGCGATTCGGACGCGCGAGGTTTCTCGAAGGCGTCGTAACGCCGAGGATAATGTCGAGGAACAAATGGCCCTCCCACGGGTGGTCGAGCAGACGCCCAAATATGAGAACTGTATTCGCCAAGGTAAACAGTTGGACCAAAATCGCGTCCGAGGGAGGAAAAATCTTCGGAGATTTCCGAGCACAATGTGCTTTAATTTCCTCGGATGCGACCCCTACGGATCCTTCCGGACGGATGACTCCTCTTTTCATCCCCAGCGGACTTCTTCGAGAAAAAAACTCTCGTCTCTCGTGTGCTCCGTCCCGGGGACAAAAAGCCTGCTCGATTGTTGTTAAATATTTTTGTCACTGGTAACATCTTTGTGAAAAGCGCGAAGCAGGCCCTTTATCTCTCCTCGAAAAGTCTTCCACCCTGTGTGCGAACGTCATCAATAGAAACTCCAAACGTGCTGGCCCCGTGCCATAAACACAATTCTGTCTCTCGCCCCATTGTACCCCAGGTTTTCGTGACACAACGCGCCAGATCCATATTTTTCCCCTCTCTCTCTCGCCCTCTTCGTGTTCTCAATCCGAGTTCACGCTGATCGCGAGAAAGGGACGAGAATGAAGATTTTGTTACGGAGATGGCGCCTTTTCTCTGTCTCCCGCCGTTTTCGACTTCGCATCGATCTTCGAATATTTCGCTGACCTTGTTCTCCCAAGACACTCTGCTCTCCTCTTCGAGGGACATTTATTTCTCCCTCCTGCCGTCGATGAATCACGCACGTGATTCTGTACTTACGCGTCCCATATTTTATTACAAAGCTTTCTCGCGCGGACATTGTGTCCGCGCTATTGCGCTCGGCTCGCTTTTCTCTCGGGGATTCCTTGTCAATTTTTTTTTCTGACCTCTGGCTGCGGGCTGCTATTGCGCTGGCCATATCCTGGACAAGGGCCAATACGTGTTCGTTCCATTAGCTCGATTATTTTCTATTAAGGGACCCTGACCAAAAAAGTGACCCTCATGGTCAGTTCTGCCCAACGCGAACTTCCTGCAAATGCATCAATAAAAGCCATTTATCTTCTTCGTACATGATATACAAAAAAATAATTTAAAAATAGATAAAATGAATAATATGTATCTCTTCGTATCATCTTGAATATATCATTTAAATGCGCTCGTCATCAATGCCAATGAGAATTTCTTTTATTTTTCTCTAATGATACTCGCGATCTGTAATTTATCCACCAGCTATTTCTTTTTATTTCAGGACGTGATCGTGGCTTTGCTCGATTAAATTCGTCAGCAAATTTCATTCAGCCCTGCCCATCGATTCGGTGAGTCAAGAAATAATTACGATAATCTCACGGACAATTTTTTTTTCTTCGTGCACGATTCACGTGGCATAACGGTGTGAAAATAACGAAATCGTTGACTCGTCTTAATTACGAGGCAATTAGCGATCGCGCTTTTGGCAGATCGAGTTTTTTCTCCATCGCTTTTTTTCACGCTCTTCATTTTTCCTCGGCGCGCGTATCGCTCGGAATATCTCACCTCCGCGAACAGCCCGAGGTGTACAATTATACTCGCGCTTAAAAGTTCGCGGTGTAAGAAGGTGAAAAAAAAAACGAAATAAGAAGAAAAACAAGTAAAAGAACATTCCTGAAAGGCTTTCGGGGTCCGGGTCGCAGAATCGCAACTCAGACACTCCCCAAAGAAAAAAGAGAGACCTTGCTCCACTTTCGTATATCCGCACTCTCCAACAATCGTTGTCTCATCAACGAAATAAAGACATTTTGCTGCGGGGACAAAAGTTCTTTTACGTTCAACTTTTTTCTGTTTCTTTTTTTTTAGAACTTTCGGACTGGAATTAATTTCGAAAGTAACTGTTTGTCGGATAAGTTAGGTCGTTTTGGACCCCACAACATTTTAAATTGTTTATTTTTCATAAAAAATTTTCTATATACAATCGCTGCATTTTTTGCAATCAGTAACTATAAATATGTTACATATATAAACATCACTTTAAAATTAATAATGATTCTTTTTTTATAGAGCACAGTATTATTAATTTTACGAACATATAAAATTAAATTTTTTATTTTTGTTTCAAGCAACGTGTATTTTAACAAATTAAAATTAAAATAATGGAGTATGATTAAGAACGAAATTATAAATATGTTTTTCGTAAAAATTCTAATCTGATTAATGAATATCAAAGACGAAATTTTTTTTTAACATGACTGTTATGGTTATATCACCTTAAATAAACTTAAAAAATGTAATTACATCTTTACGCTTCCTCTCGTATGTCATTTTTTGACTCCAAGATTAAAAACACAAATAGAGGTACAAAATTTTCATATGTAAACATTATTACATTATATTAAATTATGTATAGTCACTCGGTGTTATATTTTTTTATACATTAGATACATTATTTCACGTTGAAAATAGTTCGCATATATAGATATATTTCTTTCTTTTTCTCTCCTGTCACTTCGTTCCAAAATTTTTTTGTCCCTGGCCAAATTCTGGAGTCGAAAAGCAAACACGAGGCCTCGGGGGGGCCTTACCGATTTTCGGCTAACCAAACAAGGCCCTGGAGCCCACAATGCTCTCATATGCGCAGAGAGCAAGCACGAAAACGGAGAAATGAGAGAGAAAAGCGCGGGTGTATGTGTTGAGCCAGCATTCGAATGGATTTTCCGCGGCTATGGGCAAACACAAGCA
Source organism: Cremastinae sp. A BG-2022a (assembly GCA_030522545.1). NCBI lineage: Eukaryota > Metazoa > Arthropoda > Insecta > Hymenoptera > Ichneumonidae > Cremastinae sp. A BG-2022a. The sequence goes on from JAPYYW010001049.1 coordinate 6,377, forward strand.
AACATGGGCGTCCCTCGTGACGAAAAAATATATATATGAGAGAAAAAATATAGAAAGAGAAGTATCAAGGAAGATGGAGAGAAAGAGAGAGAAATATAAATTCTTTCGCTGCGCCCTCGCTCGCCCCCTTTTCTTCCAGTCTACAATACGCAGCCAACAATAACACGCAGTATAATATACACTCGTTAGAAAAGTCCTGTATACACGGGAGAAAGGAAAAAAAAATGATAAAAGAACATTTCTTAGGCCTTCATCGAGGAACGGTGAAGAAATTTCTGTATATTTCTCCACCCATATAAATTCATACGAAAATCTGTACAATCGTATATAAATAATCCTCGTATATTTTTGTACGGAAAAATACAAGAAAAAAGAAATTTATGGTAAAATCGCGAAAATTGGACATTTTTTTTTCACTCTTCGCGTACGTTAGTCTTGAAAAGATTCCTCGATGAAATTGATGTCCGAGATAACAAAAAGTATAGAATAAAAGAGCAAAAGCCGGAGAATCGGTGGATAAAAAATCCACGAGAGCAGCAGCATATACTGAATTTTATATACGGGAAAGACGAAACCGGATGCTGGGATTACGAATCCTTGCGCGAGAGATATTTCGTAAAGGGCGCCCTCGATCTTCTCGCCGGGAAATTTTGGGGAGAAGCGGAGCGAAATAAAAATGGGCGAAAGTGGATGAGGGCAGAAAAAAGCGTGTATTGTAAGCATTTCCTGTCCGGCGCAGCGGTAAATCGGGCCGGACCGTTTACGGATTAGTTCGGGGCCACCCGAGGAGAGAAATGAAATAAAAAACGGGCGCAAAAAATGGTACGAGCCCCATTGAATTGTAGTAATTTGAGTGCCATAACTTAAATTCGTCTGCGACGGTTTCTCGCGGGGAATCTTTCTCGTTATCTGTCTGTCGTTTCCGTTCGACCACGTTTTTTTTTCTCTTGCGCAGTGCCCGCGACATAAAATGAGAGACAAAAATCGCCCTTCGATCTTTTCGACCGCGATTTCTCGATGAACGCAGGTGCAAGAGTATTATATTTCGCGAAAAAGTCCTGCGAGAGCTCTCCATTACAGATACGTCTTACGGTGGGGTGTGTATACATATATATGTATATACCAATGAAAAAAAAATCATAAACTCTATTCTGGCCTAGATGCTTTATTTTCATCATTTTTTAAATGCAGACTTGTCCAAACTTTTTTTTTACGTTTTGACAACCAATAATTTATGGAATCTAGAAAAAATAGTATATAAAAAGTGTTTCGGTTTACATATATTTTCAACGCATTATACAGGTGGAATAGTTCATGGAGCTATTATCATTTCCTAAATTATTAGTACTCTTCCAATTATTCATTACTATACCACGATTGTTTTTCGTTATCTAAGGATTGGTGACAGTGAAATTAAAAAAATTGGTTTCAAGTTTGCAAGTTTTAAGTTCACTAATAATTAATGCAAATTTTTAGTAAAAAAAAAAAATTAAAATAAATTGGTCATTTTACTCTACAACTACCTTAAGGTATACAGAGTTCAATAACTATATATATCGTATTAAAAAGATGTCACTCCCCTTCGTTGCAGAGCATATAATTTTTTAAAATGTCTTTTAAAATAAATGGTTTCATTTATCTAATTACGTTAAAGCCTTTTTTTCATCGATATCAATAATTCATAAGATAATTTTGATATGATTTCTCTAGGTTAGAAATATTTTATTCATCTTCGTGAAATAAAAGCTATATTAAATTATGAAATTCGATCAAATGTCGCCTTGATGCCAGCAGACACTACGGATTTATTTAAGTTTTATCTCGCGTCCCTGTCTCTTTCTTTTTTATCGCAACCCTTCTTGTCGCGCGGTCACAGGTTGAAATTCGAACGATGCCCACACACGTGAAGAAAAAATAATAAAGAAAAAAAAGGTAATAAAAAAGAAAACTCGGCATACACACAAATTCATCCGTAATATCCAGTTTCATCGGTTTTACCAAAACTTAAATTGGGAGAAACCTTCTTTTCTCCTCGAATCGCAATAGGCACGAATAAATATCGAATTACGATGCGCCGCGCGGCGAAGACTCGCGAGGATGCGAGTGCAGCAGCAGCGCGACTGGGGGGAAGAGGAAGGGAATAAGAAGGCCGAAAGGGGGTTGTTAATCAAGTGAAACCCTCCGGTGGTAAAACCCCTTTGAAATTCGAAGCAGTACACGTATATATTTTTTATTTTCACCGAAACTCTCTCGATCCTGCGGAATGAAAAAAAGGATACTCTCCACTCAGCGCCTCTCGTAAAAATGAAAGAAATGAGAATGAAAAAAAAAACGTTAGCAGGCACGAAACGAAAAATGTGAGATTCGTCTTCGGGAATTTCTTTCGGTCACGACTTTTATTTCTCTTTTTTTTTATTTTTTCGTTGTTATTCGTATTTTATTATTGTTCTCTCTCGTCTTCGGTTTTATTGCGGAGATGCAGAGATCGAGGGCTTAGAACTGACAATTTGAGGCGAGGCTCACGTGTCGGTCAGGAGCACGTGCAGAGTCGAAACGTGTACTTGAGAACTGCATTATATGCTACTCGCGCGCTTATAAAAAAAAATCAGCAAAGAAGGAGCGGGAATGTTTCTTTATCCGTTTTTTGTTGCCCCATTATTTTCTTCATTCTCGTCCCAAGAAGTTGATGAACCGAGGCAATTTTCAAGCTACCGTTTCTCGTTTCAATGATACATGCATAACGTGGCCGCAGCGAAAGGGGGAGAACGCACGTTGCACAACCTCGGAAACAAGGGTAACGAGCCGAGTCCAGTGCGATTCGAGCCAGAAGCGAAAAATCGAGAAAAAAGATCGACAAGGATGAATGGAAAAAAAATCTCTCTCTCTCTCTCGAGCATGTATTGTATCGAGTTTCGAGGCGTGTGTGTTCGAACTCCTCCCTTCGCCACCTCGAATACATAATACACGCGCGCACGTACGCGATCCTCGCTCCGGAACGGAAGTGGTCACTCGAGACTTCGCTAATAATTGCTCGCAGTCGAATGCTCTGCAAGAGAGCGAAGAGAGAAAAAGAGAACGAGGATAAAAATAGCAAAGAGAAACGAGAAAGGAAAAAAGTTTTCTTTTTTTTTATTTTGAAAAGGAGAGATAAAAATCTGGTGCTATTATATACAGAGCCTCTGTAGACAGAACTTCTTATATTCGATTGCTCCCGTTTTTTCTCACTAAATTTCTCTCAAAAAATTTCTTTACGATTGAAAGGAAACTCAATTTTTCAAGTCTCACAATATCTTTGTACTCTAGCATTTTTTTTCACTTTCTTCACAATTTCTATACAATAAACCAAAAGATATAAAACTAAAATATCTCTTTAATAGTGAAAATAATAAACTGTTTGTTGTTCTAATAATCTCACGTTACACTTTTATTCGTTTTTATTAATTATTTATTAATTTTTATTTATTTTATTAATTTTCGATATTGAAGATAAAGTTTCGGAATGAAATTTCTTAGTATATTTTGAAGAAATCAACGATATTGTGGATAAAATAGAAAATATTATTTTTAGAATTTGAGATGTATTTACCATTGACTTTGAGGAGAAAAATGAATTCTGTATTTGGCGGTATTTTAGAAAAAGACTTGAAGAAAAGATTTATAAGGACGATCTCGTACGATCCTTGAGTGTCGAGAGTAGGGTGTGCGGGCATGTGCGCAAAATTCACCCTGAAAAACCTCCGCGTCCGTAATGCGAGCCACACGTGGTTGAAAGTCGAGAAGCGTGTACGGCGACCTTCATGCCCATATATACTCGCGTAATAATAAGCACACGTGCAGTGTCGCCATGACGGCCAGCACGAGACGCCGCCGGACACTTGCCTGGCTGGCCAGCAGGGATTTTTTTTTGTCTTTCACTCTTTTCGGAGTGTATCTGGCCTCTTTTTCTGACCAAAGACTCGTGTGTCGCTCGACGAAAGATAAGTGGGACTTTCGTGACTCTGCGAGAGCTTTGGGACCCTTCGAGTCAGCCCTGTGTGCTCATTTCCAGTCCTCAGGGACAAATTTAGACCACTCGGAGAGATAGGTCGAAGAATGACCACTCGCTTTTAGTTTTTTTTTTCAAAAATATCTTTTAGAGTGCAAATCCATTAGGCTGCAACGTAATTGTCAAACCATCGTTCTCTTTTGTGTCAATGAGTCACGGGGTTCTAATTTTTTCAATATTTCATGCACCATGACGAAGAATTCATTTATTGTTTCATTTTTTAACGACAAAACTTGAAACCTCAAAATCGTTTTTTAGTATTATTACGAGTTATGAAATAGATAAATTTTCACTGAATATCGATTCGATTCTCTTCCCAATAATTCATTTTTCTGTTGGCAATTATATAACTCTCATTAGATAAAAGTGGGTCACTTCACGAAAATTTTCCATCGTTGTTTCACGCTTCATATTTTGCATAAAATTGTAATTAAATATTAATTTTTTCTAGTTGGATAAATTATGATTATCGAGTGGAGGGTTTCAAAGAGGTCCATGAAATTTTTCAGATTTTTTGCAAAATTATCGGAGAGCATGAGTGACTTACCTTTATTCATAACTATGGTCAAAAATACCATAATCAAGTGAGGTTTAAAAGAATAAAAATCCATTCCATTTTCGACAAAAATTCGAATTTCGAGAGTGCAGTTTTTTGAAAATTCTTGAATTTTACTGTCGTGGCGTACAATAGAGGTAAGAGGCAGGATGATCGGCATATTCTTGCGTCGAGTAGTACTTCGGCTGGAGAGCGCTCTCGAGGAATTTCGCGCGATTCTTTTTCTCCTTCTTTTTTTCTCCACTCCTCTCTCCTGGTCGTGAGTGCAGAAGTGTGGTGCGCGAAGATACAAATATTTCTATCATTCATCGAAACGCATAATGGTCAAGGTACAGGGCACAATGGTGCGATCTTTGGCCCTATTGACACGGCCTTATTGCCGTGCAGGTAACCGGCATTGGCGCGAAAGGTGGACACTTATTGGAGGGAGAAAATGGACATGGGGAAGAAATTTCCGGGCGGAGAAATATCGTTTCCTCGCCAATGGTCCATTATCCACTTAGTATAGGTTTCTCAGCTCTCAGGGGGTATATTGGAGAGCCGTAAAGACCAAATAACCTGTATAGAGTCTGACAATGCGTACAGGCGGTATAAACTCGTGACCGAACGCTTCCAGCGCCCCCCGATGCACTTTCCTCGTCGATTTCTCGTGTGCACGTGTTCACAAAGGATCACTGGCTCAAAGGCGTCCCGAGAATCATTCCGGATAGACACGAATTCGTCCATTGTGTACGGGAACGCTTCGGTGTGGAACGCTTTGTACCAATTGGCCGAAATACGTGGGACTTTGACTGTAAATGGAAAAAAAAACCGGAGAGGTAAAACTCCCGGGGGCTCGGATTCGATCCTCCTTCCAATAGACACCCAATTGGCCGGGAAACGCGAAGGAAATCGAAACGTATAAGTGGAGAGGACGAACTACTAGGCGGATCGATCGTTATTCAATACTAGACGTATATAAACGTAATGGTTACTGTTATACCATCTCGTAGAAATTCAAAGTCATTCGGTAACGTTCCAACACCTATTTTTTTCCCTTTTTTTCCCTTTTTTTTATACGGGACCGGATTTTCTCGGGGTGGATCTTCCAAAGCATTCTTACCGGTTTATCGATGATTGGCTATTCATTCCAATTTATTATTTCTCCTGTTGGAAATTATATATTATTACGAGAGAAAATAAACGAATTTTATTGAATTTATATTGTTACGCATTTATCCGTAAGAAATATTTACTATTTTCTTTTTTAATTATTTAAATTGGGAGTTTTTGGAGAATCGATTGAAAAGGGTTATTGAATTTTTTGATTATCACGCGTCTGATTTTTTTTTCTAAATGGACGAAAATATTCGCTATTTCGAGTCAAGAATTAGGGTCGGTTAGATTGGTGCGATGATCGGGGATAAAAATGAAACGTCATGATTTTGCCAACCGTCTTGAGTCCTCGTTGTCATAACGAGAGACTCGGCTCTTTACCTTTCTCGTCCGCTGAACAAACTCCGAGGAATTTTGACAGGGCGGTTATTTGATTCACAATCATTCTGGCAAGTTCGCGGGCAGTCACGTCGTTCGAGGTGAGAAATGTTATTGTAGCTTTTCTCCCGATGATTATCGAGAAACTTAACGCTCGAGAGGAGTCACCTTTGTCGCTTCCGAGCCGTTAACTTGTTCGCCTCGAAATTATGTATCTCGGACAAATTCTTGACCAGCGTTCGAAAAATGGCTCAGAAAAGGAAAAAAAAATAAGTGGAAAACCTTCTACAAATTTTTCACCTGGCTCGCTCGCCATCTCGGATATTAGCTTGGACAAAGGACAAAATTTGACGTCGAGGATTGACTTAATGTGTCTATTATCGAAGCCAGTAAGCCAGCGGGCACCTGGAAAAATGAATCATTTTTCTCGAATTCTCTGCTGCGCCGTGGAAAAAAATAAATAAATTTCTCCAATATTAGATTTTTCTCGCTACTGAGCTTTTTGTCTCGATAATATTTCTACAGGATCGCAACGACAATAATATTCCAGGCGAATGGATGTTCCTTTGTAATTCTTATCCGAGCAGCACGAGTTTCTTTAAGCTCTTCCGAGGCGTGGGAGGACTCGCGACTGTAAAAACTACAAGAGTAGAAGCTCGCATTGTCGATGGACTTTCTCCCTTTTTTCAGCCTAAACGGCGTCAAATAATACAATAATTGTCCCTTTTAGGAGTCGAAAAGGTACATTTTTAAGAAATTTGTCTCTCCATAATATCCTAGAATGTGACGGGCCACTGAACTCGGGGAGGAATCGTCACGTGAATTCACTCTTTCAACTTTTTACTCGAGAATACATTGGCGTCGATTTCCAAATATATATTTCGAATCCCCAAAACAATTTCTTTCCTCTCTGTCCATGATAAAATAATTGTGTGGCAAAAATTTAATATAAGATAAAAAGTATTTTTTTATTAATACTTTTTTGCAGATGATCTGTCGAATAATGTATTTTTTTATTGTTTTCTTTTTGTGCAATGATTATTTGAGAGTGTTTTAAAAAATGCAAAGTCAAAGTCTGCGCCACTGAGCTTCGAATCGCACAATAGAAGATCTGTTGGTTGAACCGCTTTTGTAAGTCGAAATAACTCGGCGAGCAGCACTCCATAATGCCCTCTCGGTTCTGCGACAAAGCGAGAATGTCCCTTTCAAAATAGACCTCGAGCATACATTGAGAACATCTTGAACGAGATGGCAACAACAATTTTTTCAATAGCCAAAGAAGCCAAGTGACAACGGAATTTTATAACAGCTAGTGCTTTCATTTATTTTTTATTTATAAATAAATACTCCCTTCATTTTTTCCCTGTCGGTTAAAAAGTTTTACGAGTACGAATTTACTCATGAAATTCTTATTAATATCTCACTTTCCAAAATGCTATGATTGAACAAATTAATAATTAATTGAAAGTTACATTACGTTCTTATTTATCGAGGCTTGAATAAAGTTGATGGTATTCTTAATTAGAAGTGACAATTTTTGAAAATTAATACATATGTCGATTTTTACATGATATAGAACAATTTTGAAAAAATTCTGTCTCAAGAAATTTCAAGTGATATGATTTTACATCCAATCAACAGGCACGACTTTTAAATAGATTTTTCTAAAAAAAAGATCTTTAAAAAAATTTCTTAAGCACGGTCTTTGTTATCGAATTATATTAAGAAATCAAAAAAAAATTCTACCCGACTCATTTTCCACAAATCTCGAAATCCCAAAATTTTCAAGCTCTCGTGATTTTCTTCTCCCCTTAGCACGAGTGTATACGAAAAGTCTTTTCGCGTGTGCGCCGTAGGCCAAATATTTGACAATATTTGCCGAAGTTTCGAAAACGTAACACAACACTCGTTTCTTGTTTAGAAAAACGAGGGAAAGCGGGGAAAGGTAACAGAGAGAGAGAGAGATTAGAGGTTACCTGCAAAGAAATTCTTTTATGCGGCGTAAGATTTTTTTCCCTCCGCATACACGGTGTCATATTCCATTTTGGTTTATATACCATTTGATGCCGAGCACTCGGCGGGATCGGGATTTTCCTCGAGATCAGAACGATAATCTTAATGGAAAATTGTATTGAATCTTTCACATTGTATAATAAAAAAGAGAGTCTCAGGTAGTTTGGCTACCCAAATAATGATGCTTAATGTACGTAATCTGATCTCGTGGAATTTACTCATTTGTCCTCGTTCGATTGATCTCAACAGATAATAGTGACGTTGATTTGTCGATTTTTTCTATAACCAAAAGTAATAATAAATATAAATAAATAAATAAATAATTAAGCAAATAATAATAATAAAATTCAATAAGTATCTTTCAGTATCTAAAAGATAAATGCAATTATTTTACTTATTAAGACGATTTAGTGCAAAAATAGTTAAAAACGTATGTTGATAAATGTTGAACTCTGAAAAATTGAATTCCATGATCCTCGCAGTCAATTCAGGCCCCAAATAGACAGGAAAAAAAGTCGTTCGCGGTGCCCTCTCTCGAGCAGCGCTCCAAGGTTGTCGGTCCAGAGGGTTGAGAAATTTCGAGACAGATGGAGCAGCTAGAAATAAGGGTTGTTGCGGATAACCGGAAGGGGGGGGCGAGACCCTTTTCTGCATATATCGAATATTTGATTACCCTCTAATTAATCGTCCAAAATTTTGGTCATGCAATATTTGCATGCAGTTTTCGTTACTTTGAAACATTGTTCATAATTCTTAAAATCTTATTTTACGAAAAAGAATGCAACGAAATGTTCTTATTGTTCTCAGTGTGAAAAATTTTAGCAAAAATCACGACGATTCTTCGTTGTATATTTTATCATGCAAGATTGATTTTTGAAAAAATTGAAGCTCGAAGCCCAACGAACTTTGATGATAATAATTTCGATCGGCCTCTTTAGTTTTATTTTTTTTTATTTATAAAAAATTGGAATAAAATAAAGGAGAGGATAAAGTAAGGAAAACCAGTCAATTAATTTCACACGATTTATTTATAATGATAAAAAAAACACGAAGATTACGAGTAACCTACAGCACACAAATCGAAATCGAAGTGAAGATACAAAATAAGAAGACGAAGACAAAAATCCGACACAATAATACGATTAGATACAAAAAGTGCAAAAAAATTTACATAAGTGCAACATCGAAAAAAAAAGATTGATGGAAGAACGAAGAAGACAAACAAATTTTGGCACACACGAGGTTAAATTTATCCATTTAGAATTCGACAGTAATGATCGAGACCGTGAACAACGGTTTATCATCTACTTTTATCACAAGACATCGCTCGAGCTGTGATTTTCTTAATCATAATCTAAACATTATTCTTAATTGTATTATCACAGTTTCTCTTTTTTTTCGTCATTAATTCTCTCCTAAAAAATTATTCTAATATTGCAAAAATTATTCTAATATTGCAAGTTGAACGCTTGGAAGACGCATGATTTCTTACGAATACATTTTTCATACTTCTAATTAATTAAAGCATTTTTATCACGTGCATCATTATTATGCAAATCATCACAAAATTTTCCTAAAACTAAATATCACAGTTTTTCTTATATTTTTAAAATATATTTCTTTTTTCATCACAGTTGAATTTAATTTCAAATCGCATTTTTTTCGCTCAATGTTTTCATCAATATCACAGACGTTTACATTACATATATAATATGCACTGGGCGGCCTATACGTCGAACAAAGTTCGATCATTTGTTTATTCTTAAAATCTACCGCTTACATAAAATCTAAATTAATCAAGTCGATCTATCAGTAATCTCTTAAATTAATATCGCAGTTTTCAAATTGTCGTAAAATCGATTTAAAAAAAACTCAAATATTGCACAGAAAGTTTAAATGTTAAAAGTAGAGAGAAAAATAAGTGAAAAATGTACCGCGCGTGTCTCGCGTATTCAAATTATTAAAGCTCCCTACCAGGAGTTATTGAATAAAAAAGAGATCGATGAAGAGTCAGATACGTCGAAAAATAATAAAATCGTATAAAGAAAAAAAAGAAGAAGATATTTAACGCTACACAATCGATTATAAAAATGTCAATTCTAAAAAATAATCGCAAATATTGATTTCTGCAAGCTGTCAGTCCTTTTAATTTTGATGAATTTACCTCGTGATATATACGGGCTGTCAAAAGATGAGCGAGAAGTGTCACGTGTGCCTCAGTTCGTGGTTGTCTTCTGGGATGCTCGTCGATGACGTTGTTTTTCGGTGTTTTTTTTACCCGTCCAAGTTTCGAAGCCTCTTCGCTGCTTCCCCGGTGAGTTCAGTCAGGAATTCTCTTAGCTCGTTCTCCAGATTCTCGTTGTCCAAGTTTTTCGCCTCGTCACCGGTACACCGAGGCTGCTTTTTCCCCCGGCGATCGGGCCTCGCGACGCGAGCCTCGTTCATCTCGTTCTCCCGGTTCATCGACAGATCGACGGCGGCGATCTTGACACCGGTTTTACCGGTATCCGAGCCGGGGGACGATCGGCCGATCTTCGACAGGCGTCGCAGCTGGATCATCGCGGCCTTGGCGCTTCTCGTCGCCGCGAGAAGCAATTCGTGGCGCACTCTCGTCTCTCGTCTCAGGATCATCATCTTTCGACAGTGAAGTCCCGAAAAATAGCGAGTCGATGTTGCTTCCGACTTCTGGCGAATCTTCCTCGTTTTCTTTTTTCCTCAGGAGGCGATTTTTCTTCCAAAAGGTCGATTTTTCACCTCGGACGAAGACTCTTCTCCTCGCGAGTCCCTCGGAGTCGCTGTTCCGGTTGTCGCGGCCTCGGCTGAGTGTTATTTCGGGCCACGTGGGTCGGGGACACTCGGCGGCGTCGGAAACACGCGCACGAGCTTCGCACCGGGCAAGACTGGTTTTTCACCCTCTCGGCCAAGTGCACGCGTTCGCGCGAGTGGGTGTTATTGAATGTGGGTTGGGATGGGATCGCCGGACTTATATACCGCTCGGTGACGCATGCGCGCCGCGCATCAAACGTCCGAGAGAGAAAGAGGGAGCGCGAGCGAGAAAAATGATCCTCGAGCTCTGCCTGCTTCCACGCTTTCTCGTCCGTAACACGTGCACTCTGACGCATTCACCCGCATAAAAAAAAAAGACGAAAAGGGCGGAGAAAAAAAGCTGACGACTTATGGCTGCGTTACGCCGAGGCCTATTTCCACCCCTCCAACACTCGTTTCACGAATCGCAGGGCGTTCTCGAGAGAAGAAGGGTGCGCCGACGATCTCGCGCATACTACAATATGTAAACAAACGCTTCTTCTCTTGACACTTTTTTTCAAATCCGAGTACAGAATTTTATTGAATTTTAGTAAACTTTTTAGACATTTTTAATTTTTTTGAGAATTCAACTGCATTCTTGCAACTTATTTCGTTGCTGCTGAAATATTGAAATAAAAAGTAGTTGAAAAATTGAATTATTTTATCAAATACGACAAACAAAATATAATTTAACTGGTATACTATGATAAAATAATGATACATTTTACTATACAAAAGTGACAACTTTTACTAATTATTATGGAACTAATTATATTCTGTTTATATTCTATATGAATATATTTTATTTTACGATAAACATATATTTAGTTATAAAATAATCAGCATAGTTGTCACTTTATGATAAAATCCACTATCATAATTTCTCTCAGTGTACGATAAATGTTGTTAAGATACTAAAAACCAAAAATTGTATATATAAATTCATTGCAGTATCAATAAAATGATTATTGTTGCTAAAAATACATTTTGTTCACCGAATTCGTAATAAAATGGATAAAAAAGTATATATTAATTTCTTTTCCGTATAAAGTGGCAACAATGTGCTAAAATTAATGTGTAACTAAGTGTACTTTTATAATAAAAGACGAGATTTATTTACGATAAAATATAAATAAAACATAATTGGTTTGAATATAAAAAGTTCAGTCGTAATTTTCATTTGATGAGATTTGCCAAATTTTTGATCAAACTGCCAAAGTATTTTCGTAACAATAAAGTTAGGCGACCCTGATTGCCCCGCGCGGAGCTTCGAGTGCACGGTCCTTCACTCACACGAGGGCAAACACACGCACGTGGCCGGAGCGAGCGCGAGAGGAGCGAGCGAGAGGGCTCGGGCGCGCGCGCAGCACGAGCAGCGCACAGTAGCCTAATTGGCGCATGCGCGGCTCGCGCGCTCAGCACTCGGAGGGAGCGCGCGCTCAGCGGGGAAAAAAGAGAGCTTTGGTCGAACTTGTGCTCGGAGCGAGCCAGGCTCGATCGAAGCACGCCACAACGAGAGCCACTCTCCAGAAAGAGAGAGGAAGAGAGAAAGAACGAGCCGCGCACGCGCAACGACGCTTGTACACACACGTGTTGCGCTTCGCCGTTCGTCTTCCTTTCCTCTTTCTCTACCTTTGCCTCTCTCCCTCTCTCTCTCTCTCTCTCTTGCATCGCCAAGGACCCTTCGCGCTCCCCCTCTCCTTCACTGTTTTCTCCCTTTTCTTCTCGCTCTCTCAAGCTTCGATGTTACAAATTTTCAAACGCAGCTTCGACACGCCATCGCTCTGGAAAATATTCAAAAGCTTTTTCTTTTATTAAGGTCATGCCGTAGATGTACCACGTGACACGAAACGCGATTCGCTCAAACATGCAAAAAATTGATATTTCATCAAAGTCCAAAGATCAGGCCATTTTTGCCACTAACCTGCGTGGGCTAAACAAATATTATTCTCATTGACAAATATTTAAAGAAGTTTGAACCATTCGCGTTTTATGAGTGTCTGGGATCTGCAGCATCGTCTTAAGGAGATTCGATCGTATCTTCGCCCGCGCGCATTCGTCTTACGTGTATTATTTTCAAGATAATCTGTTGAAAATTTATATTGAAGTTCTTTGACATCTTATTAAAAAATTCGCAAAATTAGAGGAAGCTTCATCGAGTAGATATCGAGATATTCATTGTGTAAAATTGTAACTTTTAACACGCGGTCTTATGAGAAGTCACGAAAAAAACTGATTTTCAAAAATGAATATCTCTATTTCTAGACGATTAATTTCGCACCTTTATTTGAAAAAAGTAATTGTTTTGCAGATGAGTGACTCTTTACAAAAATTAATTATTATATTCATTAAACATTTTTAAACCTGTAGGACGAAGAAAAATGATAAAACGTCACCCAGAGCTCTATATAATAATACACCAAGCATTGACAGGTTTCCTAACCGTAATCAAAACAAAAATTTTTATAAAAGTATTAATTTTACTAACTATACTTTTTGGACCACAACGATAACTTTTAATTTCTAAAAATTTGACGCTTTATTTTAGTATTCTCTAATTGCAGTAAAAAGCATGTTTAAAAAAATGTGTAAAATGTATTTAACTTGATTTGAAAGACATCCTTAAGGTGATGCCGTAGATGTACCACGTGACACGCGAGAGAGATGGCTGCAAAACACAACTCGCTCAAATATGCAAATTTTTTATATTCTACTAAAATCCAAATCAGTCCATTTTTGCCACTAACCTGCATGGGCTGAAGAAATATTATTCTTACTGACAAAGAATTAAAGATGTTTGACCACCAATCGCGTTTTCCAAGTGACTGTGGCATCTGCGGCATCACCTTAAGAATAAAATTTTGATTGTTCTTCACGTTATATTCAAAGACATTAACTTTTTATCATTATCAATAATCAAAGAAAGTATGCGTAGATAATTTTTAGTAAATGAGCCTCATGTGAAGATATAAATATATCACCAAAAGTTAGCCAACAACTTCGTCATTATCAACTGACGCTGTCAGTTTTAATATATAGAGATTGATAGATTTTTAAATTTAAATCATATCTTTTTGATAATCATGTCGTTAAGCTGCATTTTTTTACGCACTCATTACGAATTGTTGATAAAATTCAAAAAAATGACAAACATTTTTTTTGTCTGTCTAATCATCATTTATGGTTAGATTAGGCGTAAAATTTCATGATAAAATTGTATACCTTGAAATTAAATTCTCATTTGTATCGCCTATCTATTATTTTCATTACATTTCATTAACTCCAATTTTAATTTAAGAATTTTATCGAATATGCCGTAAATCATTGGGAAATTCTTTTTTGTTTTCGGAAAACAAATTATTTTTAGGCGCATATTATTTTGGTTTGAAATGCTTGCGCGTTTACCGGTAAATCGTCTTTCAGGCGCTATTTTGTCCAAGTGCGAACCACAGACTCAACATTTTTTAACTGCGTCCTGACAGCGAATTCATTGCTCTATACCAAAATTACCAAAATAATCATTATCATCTCAAATTTTTTTTTTCAAAGTTTATACAATTTCCTCTCGTTAATCGGTTTGTAAAAAATCACGAATCATTTCCCGGTGACCTTAAAATCGTCGGTAATTTCTCGCAAACGTCATTATTAACTTCTCGTTCCTTATTTTGTGGTGTCGGTCTTGATTTTTGACATGGTTTTTCCCTGTATATACGCACGAGATCAGGAATCGTTTTTGAGTCGGGGAAGCTTCCGCCGTACGGGAGTACAAAATAATAATTTAGCTCTCGCGATTTATGTAATCAAGGGTCGTTGGAAGACAGCGAGCGCATCCGTTGCGATGAATATAATGAAAGGTCCGCGTTAAACAGGTTTGTCGCGCGAACCGCTTTCTGACTCTCGTAATGTCACACCTGTGAGTTTTTTTTTTCATGCTGTCGCGACCGGAAGGGGAGCCGAAAAAGCGTGCAAGAGGGGAGGAACTTTGGGGAGGGTGTGGCGCTCTTTTTCACCCCGAACACTCTCGCGATGAGAGAACTCGTAAAACTGACCCTGAACAACGAGAGAGACGCGTATCATCGGGCGCCAGCCACAATGCGTCTGGTCAATGGGGGACGAAATTCGTGAATGGCGAAGAGGGTGATACGAGACGGCTCTCGGCCGGCCCGCAACGTAACCCCTTTCCCCGCTTACGCATGAATGACGGTATTTACTACGCCGAGAGAATTTCGTACGAAAAATATAGTAGCATTTTTGTGCAACAAAACGTATAGCTTATAAATTTTCACGATTTTTCATACAAATCATGTAGAAATTTTGATTATGATAAAAATTATTGGCAAACATTATAAAAATATGCTGTTTTATATGAAAAATCTTTAAAACTCGAGGATTTCAAATTTTTTTGCAAATTTTAAGAATATATATGCGATATAAATCGTGTATTGTAATTTTAATTATAAATATTATGGATCAATCATCAAAGATGATTAAAATTTTGCAATTTTTGATAAAAACAATTGTATTATAAAAATTGTCGATAAATCGTAAAGATGATTAAAATAGTATGAAAAAAGAAGTATAAAATCATTCGTACAAAACTCTCTTGTGTACGCTTTTATTTATTGCTATACGAAAAAAAAACAATACATTGATCATAATTTTTCTCACCGGCACAAATTTCGACTGACGAAAAAAAGGGATAATTTTTCGAAACAAATGTAAATGCGAGGTAGTTGAAACGAATAAATAAATTCGCGATAATTCTCGCAAGCGAATTCTCAACTGGCAATGAACACGCAACCCCAACGGGGAGACCGAACATTTTCATAAATCGGAATCGTAAGAAAGGAATCTTATGCAAATGGGCTTTCGCGTCCGTTATTCGAACGGTGACATGGAATATATCCTGAGCACACGTGTGCGTTATCCTCTTTTTTTCGCGCGCAAACGAGCGCATTCCCGCACAATGCAAAGAGGGTAAGGGGTGGCGGGGCGGGGGGGATTCTCGCTGGGGTCGTAAATATACGAATATTTGTGTGTACGCGTGTCGGGAGTGTGACGTGCATGCGCTGATGAGAGCTTAGAATAGAGAAAGAGGGAGAGAGAGCGCCGAGGGAGAAAGGATCGAGCGAGGAAGAATAAAAAGTGAGCCGGAGAAAGAAAATTATGGCGAAGGGGCGAAAAGGGGAGCGCGCGAGTAAGCTAAACAGTCGTAATAGCCGAAGAAAGTGAGAGAGAGAGAGAGAGGAAAGGGGCCCGAAATGACGAGAGAGAAAGAGAAGAAACTGATGGCTCAACGAGAATCTCCTCGCCTGGTGGTGTTGCGCTCGCGAGGACTACTCCTTCTCGTCTCTCGTGGCAGCTGGAAGTTTCGCGCGTGAGAACTCGGTGGCTTCGAGGTTCCCTGGTCCCGTCGCCACCTGTCCTCGTGTGCCGCTCTCGAGGCGCACAAATGCGTGTGCTTGCCCCGTGTGCACACCCTCTCTCATTTCTCTCTCTCTCTCTCTTTTGAAACCTCGTTCGGATCTTCCCCTCCGCCCTCGCGTCGCGCTAGAAATTCGTCCACTTTCCCCTTTGCTATTTCACCAAATTTTTCCTCTCTCCATACAAATGTCAAAGTCTCGACCGCTCGGAATTTTCACGGTGCGTCCAATTACCTTCCGATGCCATCGTCCAAATCCTTCGATCGTTCACTTCCGGATAAAGGGGTACCGTTTGTTTGTGCTTGAAAGAATTTCGAAAACATTTTTTTCTTCCTTCTTGGCAATGAAATTTATTATAATTATTGTACTAAATTGTAACAAAAAATATCAATTATTTCGAAACCATTTATTGTATAATATTAATCCTTAATATCTTCATTAAATTGAAATTATATGAAATTAGTAAAAAAACGATCTATTTATAAAATATTGAGAGGAAAAAATTATAAATATTTGTAAATAGTTTACAAAAAACTTTAAATATTTAAGAACTTTGATATACGGTCGATTATTTTGATAACATTTTTAAAATATAGATATAATCAAATATGACGAAAAATTCATTTTTCATTGATTACTTATTGTTAGAAAGTTGCCATAACGATATGATAACTGCCTGATAAAAAAAAAGTATCGGATTTGTATTTTAAAAAAAATGTTGTTCGCAAAGATCCAATTCGTCTTGTGTATAATAGTTCCTTATGTTTTCCTGTATTATTGCTCCTGGACACGGTATTCGCACCCTCGGACAGCTTTTATCTTCCATCCGTATTTTATACTTTCCTCTCGAGCAGTTCTCATTTCGTCTCGTTTCTCGATTTTGTGCCGGGAAGCATCAGGCTCGTACGTCGTAAGTGGCGTATAGCTATATCGGGAGACGGTAAATTACGAGCTGGCCGGTTCTCGATCGACGTATCCGTAGCAGCTCGCGCGTTACCGGAGAAGAAAATCGCCGAGGCCTGCATAACGGTTGAATCGGCCGCTTCGTTGTCTCGATCGGGTTCTCGGCGAACTTTCACGCTCGCACACCGATCCGGCGCAAAGTTCCGCGATATATTCCGCGCGCGGACGAACGAAAAGCGAAAAGGCGAGCTTATGCATTTCGGCTCCGGAGCGCCCTCGTGTGAGTTACACGGGCAGATTAATGCCGCTGCCGTTTTGCTTTTGCTTCTGTTAGCGGCTGCCGTTAGCCGCTCGCTGCTGCTGATTCTCCCGACTCGCGCCCGCAACAGAGTGATGAACGTGTTTACAGATCGAATCGAAAACGAGCAACGCCACATGTGCGCGAAACAACTGGCCGCGCTACCGCTTATTCTCTCTCCTTATTCCTTTCTTTTATTTTTATCCTTTCTTTTTTCGCTTCGCATTTTTCTTTTCTCTCGAGCTCTTCGTCTCGCCTTCGGGACTCTTTGGCTCCCATCTCGCTCGCCCCCGATGCATCCTTTGCATGCCAACTCCCAATTGATGGCTCCAAGGAACAACTTTTTTTCGCGCTCTTACACCGCGCCGTTTCCTCTTGTATTTTTCACTTCTTTTTTTTTATAATTCATATTCAACTTTTATTTAGATGTATATTTATTTATTTAATGATTATATATACATATATTTATGTTCGTTTACTATATTATATGTATAGTGATGGGGCGTGAACAATCTTCCAAGAAAATACTGATGGCTATAGGCTATATATATCCTTTGAATATGGAGTGTTTTAATACACTGCAGAAAATTCTTCAATTACACAACGTATAAGTAAATTTTTTACTTGATATTTTTTGCTAGTTTTAACACTCGATACCTGTAATGATATTTTCAGAAACCGTTAAAGCTATATTACCACGAATCACGATTATTCAAGTATTCTATTTCACGATTTAAAAACTTTATAGAATAAATTTGAAAAAATCCATGGGCCTCCTTTTAAATCTAAAGTAAAAGTTGTCAAAAAATCCATCTTAAAAATAAAAACAACAACGATCATTGGCATAAAAAATCATTGTAATAACATTTTTTTGGTAAACTTTTGTTTGTAAAATTTTCTTGAATGTTTTAAGATTTTTTTCTGTTGCAAAGAATCATGTGATTTTTGTAATATTCTTGTATTTCTAGCTAAGGTAGGAGTCGCGTGACAGTATATTCAAAAGTTTAGCTGTACGTGTTAACTAAATATAAAATCATCACTTGAATTTTTTTGAGACAGAATTTTTTCGAAATTTATACTGATCTTTTTTGACATCATATTAACATGCGTGCAAAATTTGAAGAAAAGCTTCACCATGTGGCTATCGAGATAGTGATATTTCAAAAAATGATCGCAGGTAGCGCTAATATTTAAAGGTTTAAAGATGTGCATGTATACACATTTAATTTTGGTAAGAATGTAGCATTATTTGCCTTTTATTGCATGAAAAAAAATTGGAATTTTGAAAGTTTGTTTAATACATTGTGATAAATGAAAAATAAAATGGATGAGAGACGGGAGCGCGTTACGTCGAGTTGATTTCAAAATCCGTTCACGTATCCTCGGTACGGGGACCGTGACTTTTGACGAGCGTCGGACAGTCCCGGAGACATGCCGATTGTGGACAACGGAGACACGTTTTCGCTCGGGAAAGAGAATCATGCGTAATTTATGAGACTTTATACCAGGAGGAATAAAGGACAAAACGAAAAGGATATACGCGAGAGAGAAAGAGAAAAAAGGGAGAACTGAGACAGTTGTCAGGTCGACTCCGAGATTCCGATCGTACGGAGAGATCTTCCTACGTAAACGTCGAGAAAAAATTCATTCGAGCAGTTGACCAAATTATCATATTCCAAAGATTGGCAATCTCCATAGCTAAATTTATTTCGCTATATAACGGAGATCCGAATTGAATTCTCATGCGCTTGGAGCACGGCCGCTCCAATTTTTTCGATCTCGAACTTTTGCGAGCTAAATTGTATTCGCGAGAGCGCAAAAAGAGGAGAACAGGAGATAACTCGCGTTAAATTTTATTCCGATGCATTGAGAAAATCCACCTGCCTCGTTCACTTCGTATAAATTAACAGAAAGATATCCGAGTAATTATAGAAAGTAAACTTAAAAAGTATCGCGTGTAATTGCAATAATTATCCTTCCCTGATTGCACCGCGATTCGTCTCGACCTTTTTTTCTCTTTTCGCGTTAAGAAGCCTCGAGTTAAGAAGCCCAGAGTTCAATATAATACAAAAAAAAAGATCATCCGAGGCTAATTTTATAAAAATTCGACACGAAATGAGTCGAAAGAAACGGCGAGAGAAAAGAAGTGGACAGCGTTATTATTGCGACTACCTTTGTATGAAACGCGTGTTTGACACGCGAGAAAGGGAGTGAGAAAAAAAGCTCTACTGCCCTTAAAACCGCAAAGAATAAGTCCGGATGTTTACAGCGCGTCAAAGAGAAGGAAAATTGGGCTCGCGCGTTCGCGCCCCCTTTTTCCACACCGACAAATGCCCCGGCGTTTATGTTTCTTTGAGGCGCAGGAGAGAGAATTCTTTCACGCGTATAATCGCGTAACGAGGTCCTGGACGAGTAACGGGACATCCTGGAGTCAACAACGCTGCGGTCAGACTTCCAAAATATTCGCTTTTTTATTCACGTCATCGCGGAGGTGCACGTGTACCCCAAAATCCCGAGTCTCCCTCCCCAGGAACCGCGGGGAAGAAAGGAAAAGAAAAAAAAACAAATTCGCCGATATTATCCTGGCGGAGTTGATGCACGTGTATCTCCACTGCGAAAATGCAAAAAACGAGACTTCGCTTCCTCCCTTTTCCATAATTGGCGCCTTGATTACCCGCGTGCTCTTCCCTCGTCGCACTCCGAGCGATTCTTCGCCTCAAGTGGAGCAAGGAATATCGTCCTCACAGCTGTGAATCCGCTCCGCTCTTTCTCCCGACGTTCGTTTATTCACACATATGACGCTTTTTTCCAGGATACCGAGTACAGGTTTACTCGCATGTATATGGGCCAATTCCCAAGTACCCTCGAGGATATATTTTCGGAGAGAATTTCGCGGGAAAGATAAAGAGCAAATAAATTCCACTATTTCCGAATAAAAACAAAAAAATTGGTACAGGAAAAAGATATTTTATGCCTGCGAGGCACTGAAAATTTTAAACGCAGTTAAGATTATCGCTGTATTACTCGCGCTACCGAAAAATCTTCTTTCATTAATGTTTACCCTTTTTTTTTGCAGATTCAACAGCGACGGAACCAGCGATCGAGTGAGTAGATATATCTTTTTTTTTTCGTTTTCAATTTTCTTCGTGTTGACGTTTCATTGAAACGAAATACTCTGGTATAAAACGTTAGTTTTATTCGCGCGAAGGAGGCGAAATTGTCCAATGAGCGTAACTTTGCCGGATAAGCAGGGTTGACGAGTCTCGGATCCGCTTTCAGTCCGAACTAGATTTCCTTGAGGGTGTCGCGCATTCTGAACGATAGCCATATCCGGAACATCGTAAAATCTCTTGTTTTTCTTTTTTTTTTTCAGAATATCAAAATAATATTTTTATCCTTGTTTTAGAAAAAATGATTCAACAATCTTTTTTTCATTCGCAAATTTGAACAAGACTCGAAAAAAGCGTCGAAGGTGTGCAATCACGATTTTTTTTTATCGTCGTTGAAATTTTTTGCCACTTCAAGAATGGCTCGCCGCTTCCTCGGAAAGAAATTATCCCGGATGATGTATCGCGGGGATCGGAGGCGTAAAGTTAGACTCACACTCGACGGTGTAAATTCATTTTCGTGCTTGCATGTACACGTGTGTAGACAAAATTGTTGGTTGTTTTACGAATGGCAGGGAAAGAGGGTATAATTCATATACACTCGCGAGAGAGAAAAAATTTCCCCCTTGGCGCAATCATTCAAGGGATCTTGTGTGTAAAATTCATCGCGAACGAAAAACGAAAAAAAAAAAGATAAACGCCCTTGCTCGATTAAGCTTCGCGCGCCCCCGCGCGCCTCGGAGCCTCCCCTCGCGCCCTCTCAAATACTGGCGGTAACCTGTTGCGCCGCCTCGCTCGCGCTATAAATAGCCACGGGGAGAACGTGCTATTAAGTCGTTATACAAAACACCAAAACTATTTTGTGGTATTGCCCAACTCGATCGACGATTCGTTTTTGCTGGATCACGAGCAAAATAGCAGGGGAACAAAGAGGAGAATACGGTAGCTCGAAATTAGGGGTTTCGCGAATTTTTCACGAAAGGAAGAATCAAACTTCTTCGTAATCGGCATAAAAGAGCAAGACACTTGAAAAAAAATTTATTTATTTATTTGTTTTATTGTCAAGTTTATTTATTTATCAACAAAAGTTGTAATAAAAGAGTTGGCATAAAAGTTGGCATAAAAGAGCAAGACACTTGAAAAAAATTTATTTATTTATTTGTTTTATTGTCAAATTTATTTATTTGTCAACAAAAGATGTAATTTTTATTAATTTTTTCAATAATTTGAATTTGAGAAATCTGTTCAAATAAATGGATTTAAAATGTTTAAATAAAGTACTCGAGTGAGTAAATTTTTTAATATACTTATCTGATTATAAGATCTTCAATGAAATATAATGCTTTTCTGCAACGTAGAACTGTCACTCTCTAAATTTTTTTTTTCATAAAGTGACTTTGAATCGATATAATTTTTGATAACAAGTGATTTAGCTCTATTTTGAAATATTATAATAATGATGCATAAACTTGGGTTTTTTGTTTCTTAACTGATGAACTAGATGGAGAGACTGCTTAAAATTTAATGACAGTAATTGTTGAAATCTAATTGAGGTCTGACATAAATTTTATGCAGATTGTAATATTTAAACAAAATTTACAGCCGAAATAAACATTACTGCCATTTACTTCCATGTATAAACCTAATTAAAAAACGAATTTTTCTAAAATCCGACGTGGTTGATCGAATTCAAATTTGAACCATCTACATTTTTTGAATTTGTGATTCATTTTTTTAAAATTAGAGTTGATGGTAACATTTTCAAAAGTACTACCGAAACCCCTCGAATTAAAAATTGAGTGCAAGTCTGCGTGAAGTTTTATTTTGTACAGTTCGTCAATGAAAGTTTTTTCTTATTTCGCAATTTACGGTTCGAGCAAAATAGAATAGATTATAGAATGTGTATTTGCGAATTTCGAGGATACGTGCCTCGCGGAGGTTGGACAAGGATTTCTATTCAAGTTGGCGTCAGGACGTCCAGTGTGGGTAGCCAGGAAGGCGTAAGAGAGCCAACGGCCAAAGTCCGACTCTCGTATTCCTTATCCGTATCTACGATATACAGACGCGCATATTTATAGTTTCGTTTCTCCTTCTCGGCTTGTGTATTTCGCCCCTTTAGCGTCCGGGCGTTATACTACTCCCATTATATCAGAGTTGCCCGCTTGTAAAGATTCCAGTTCCCTTTTTCTCTATTCTCCTATCTCTCTTTATTCCTCGTTGAAGATGAGAGAGAGAGAGAGAGAGAGCTTGGGTAGAAAAAAAAAGAGTTCCCGCTAGTACACACGCTTCTCCATCTCTTTTCATATCCTCTCTGCCTTCGTTTCTCGTCCTTTTTTCTATCTCTCCTAACCATTCCTTCGTTTTATTTTTTTTCGCTCCGCGTATCTCTCTTTCTCGCTCGAGCACGCCCACTGTGACCACGTGTTCCACACGCTTCTTGCGCGTGTATACGCGTGTGCGTGCAACACGTCAGGCCCCTTATTTCTTTGCCTCCTCCCGTCTTCGTCTCTCTTCTTCACTCTCGCGTGTGTCTTTTTCCTCTCTCTTGCTCTCTCGTTTTTCTCATTTCTTCGCTTCGTGTGCAGAGAGCTCTCGCACACGTCCGTATAACCGTGAGGCCGTGCACGTCTCTCGCGGTCGAGTCACACCTGCTCCTTTTTCCCACGAGATCGCTCGCCTCCGACAGCCTCCGCGCGCGCGCTCGCTCTCTCTCCCTTTTCTTCGCGTCGTGTACTCTCGCGCGTCTCTCGCATTTCTCCCTCTCTCTTTCTCTCTCTCTCTCTCTCTCTCTCTCTCTCTCTCTCGCTGTACAATAAGGCTCGTATACCACCGCCGAGAAGATTCTTTCTCTTTTCTCTGCCTGCTTCTCGTCTCTTTCTCCTTTACACGCCGCGTCCCTTTCCTCGTCCTTCTCGCTCTCGCTCGATATGATCCCCCCGCGCCCGTTTCCGGCCGCGATTTAAGGTGCCTCCTCGCATCACCCTCCTCTTTTCTTATCCTCGCTTCTCGAGATATCCACCCTTATCGCTACTTGTCAAACACGGCCAACGATCGCGATCCTTATCTAATTTGCATCCTCTCCCTCATCCTTACTCCCGTCGCGCTCCTTATTAAGATTTTTTAAAGCAGCTCGATAATAAAAATCGTATACGCTCGATAATACGAAATTCTGAAAAAATTCTATATTTTACAGATATTCAATTCAAATAGATTGAAAAGAAGCTCGTGTTTATCTTAGTTAACACGAGACACGTGTTGAGTAAGATAAATTATATTTATATGAAAAATAACTTGAAGATGGGCTTTTCAAAAAATTATTTTAAAATGTATATATTATATATATGATGTCACAGTATTTTGTAAAGATAAGATTTTAAAAAACGAACAGGACCTGACGTCCAGTTAAGGGGAATGATTTTTTTTTTGTCACAACACATCATCAGCTATCGAACTATACATATCGTCATACAGAAGAGATTATTATAGCTATATCGATTTGTCAACAAAATTCAAAAGTTGATCTATTTTTGCTTATTTTTACACTAATCTGCGTGAACTGAATAAATATTATTCTTATTAATATTGAAAAAAAAATTGGTATATTTGAGTCAATCGCACTTTCTAAGTGAATGAGGAATCTGCTGCAGTTTCATATCTTGACAAACTCAGCAACAAACTCAAAAATTGTATATTATTCTGCACAGTGATCTAAAAATGTTCACACTATTTATTCGTGTTCGTAATTTTGATAGACCACAACGATGAGATGGACGATATAAAAGTATACATATAATTATATATTATAGTAAAAAATTACAAAATTTGAAATAGAAATAAGTGAAAAAAAAAGATGAATATATATATGAAAATCTGGCTCATTCTGTGTGGCCCGATCGAAAGTTTCGATAAAGCGCGCTATACCGCCCGGATAGGATCTCTCTCGGCTACCGTCTTGAATATTTTCGAGGCGTATTACGGCTTCCGCGATGGTCGTAAGCTCGAGATGAAAGTGACCGCGCGAACGCCCCCGGTCTATTCGATATTGCCGCGAACACGCAAGTATATATTTCGGTACAAGATTTTATGGGTTATTAAGATAGAATATCCCGCTGATCAAATTCATCGCCGTCGAATTTATCGGCGCGGGGAGAAAAAATGGCACTTTCTCGTGATCCGAAGCAATTCGGCGAGTCGCTCCTTATCCGAAACTCGGAATCGCCACTTGAATTTTATTAAACCGACGATGTCGCCCATTATTAAGAAAAATAGCGACACGACGGGAATCTCCGACATTTCCATAAAACGCCAATCTGGATTATCTCTCGAGCGAGATATTCGTATATAAATATATACGTACTATATATATGTATGTATGTATGTATAGGTGAGAAATTTTACGTCCTCGGTAATCGCGGGGGATTAACGAGGAAAAGTTTTGTAAAATAAATAATCAGCCTCCTAAAATAGTTAATCGATTCGAACGTTTCGAATTTTTTTTTCCCTCAATTTTCATTTCGTGAGATAAAATGTATGTATATATACGCGAGGGATTACGAGAGAGAGAGAGAGATTCGTGCTTCGTTCGAGAGATCGAAACGACCTTGCCGTATGCGAATTATTCTCTTTCTTGGCCGCTTTTGCCTCTCGCTCCCTGTTTGAAACATTATATGAATGCGTCCTTGGCTGTAAATTTACGACAACAATTAAATTCTACCTTGGGGCGGGAACGTAGTTGCGCTCGCGCGTTGCGCACCTGATACCTCTTGGGAAAAAAAGGGACGCGAGGAGCAAAGCGAGGAGGGACGACGAGGCCCTGCGAGCAGCACAATGAGACCCGAGACTTTTACCCCCTTGATATAAATCCTTGACCTCGCCATTGCGTCGGCGAGGAGTCGTCGGATAAAAAACCGGTGAGAGGCCTTATTCTGTGCTATTATTTCATTCTCAGAAGATTCGTGTCTCATCGGCCCTGTGACTTCTGAACTCCTTTTCATTTTTTTCAAATTTTTCATTCCTATATTAAAAAATACATGAAGCCTCTAATCGATTCATCGGAATAGAGCGCATTATGCGGAGCTCATTAACTTTTGGCTAATCTCTACTCATGAAAAAAAAATTCAACGTGCGCTGCTTTGAAAAAAATGACGTTGATGTTTGAATCATTTATTTCGTCTTGCAAAAATTTTCAGGAATTACCTATAATGAAGTCGATATTGTCGAGGACACGAAAATTATGTACGATATTCTTCTAAATCCTATCTTGCTCAATTACACCAAATTTTAGCTAAAAACTCCAAAATTACCGATATAATTCTCATGCAGTATTATTTACAAATGCAGTATGTTTAGCTTCCAAAAAATGACGAAAAAAATTGAACGAAGTACATGTACAATACTGATATCACAATAATTGAGAAGACATCAAAAAAGTAATAAGTATACTTAACAAAAAAATTATAAGTACTAAAAATGAATTGAAAATGTTAAAGTGATTTAAAAAATGATTACAAAAATTATTGGCAATAATAATAATTATAACATGACGAAATAAAAAAATCTAATAATTTAAAAAAATTATAAAGAATTGACAAGACAGAAAAAAATGTTGTGGAATTTATTAATTTTTTGACACAGATATAATCAGAAAGGTTTAGCACAGTTGATTCTATTAATTCTTATATCGTGACACAGTTGTAGCACTATTCAATTGCGCTGTGACACAGTTGTAGTAAAATCGAAATAAATTGTGGCACAGTTGTGGAACTTATTAATTATTAAGGACAGATGTATCCTGAAATTTTGGTACAATTGTCATTCAAGATTTTAAAACGTCGCATACTTGTAACATTTTTATAATTTATGGCATTCTTGTTACCCGGCACAGTTGTTCTGAGAGCAGATGTACCCACTGTCCAAATAGTTCGGGGATCGTAAATATTAAAAAAAAAGAGAAAAAACTCGTCGATGAAAAGAACGATGAAAAGAATTCCAAATTACTATGAATACCTCGACTATTGTTTACCCATGGTGATATTATTCTTCAAGGTAGAGTGAAAAACCGAACACGGCCTTGATTGATTGGATTTTTGACTGAATTTTGAATCATCAGGCTCCGATATAAAGTGTCGAGGTAAGACATGTTGGGTCTCGCCAGGTAGTTCGTTATCGAAAAACATATTTCGTAGAAATTTGACAAGTTCAATTGAATGTCAGTTCCAGTTATTTTCAATCATACAAAAAGTGAATAGTTTGTAGTGTTTTAAATTTATAATATCGTTTCGAAATACTTTTTAAAAAATGTCGGTGCGGGTGTATATCCTATATTAAAAAAGAGATGAAACCTCTAATCACTTAATCGGAATAGAGCGCATATTATGCGAAGTTGTATGAAATATTCGCTTAAAAGAATAGCAAAATATCGATTGAAACATGTAAAAAAAGCGGCCGCGTTGTCGCTTGTTTTAATTGAAATCTCATATGAAAAAATATAACATCAAAACAATGTTTGTGGAAAATTTTGATGCAAGTTAATACGTATATTGTATATACAGATTATGCAGTTTTCAGTAGTGTAGTATATTTTTTGCTTTTTCATGAACAATATTTTATCGATAAGAAAAAATTCATCCAGATTCCCTTTAAATGTTTGTTCAATGATTAAAAATTCTTCAACGATAACACCAATTATTGACATGAAAAAATTAGTACAGATGAAAAAAGTAGTCGAATCAATTCAATTGACATTATTGAACCGATTCAAATAACAAAAGGATATGAATTTCTCTACCTACATAGCTTACTTTTTACTTTTGAAAAAAAGTTTCTCAAAAGATTGTATGGTCTTCAAAATATGTCATTGGTGGTGATGGTTGAATTTTTCGATAAACTTTTATTTATAGAGTTGTCTAGAATTTCTTTTTATGAAAAGAATCATGTAATTTTTACCGCATTCTTGTATTCTTGATACGGTAACGTAATGAAGCATAAATAATGAGAATAATTCATGCTTCATTACGTTACCGTATCAAGAATACACGAATGCGATAAAAATCACATGATTCTTTTCATAAGAAGAAATTCTAGACAACTCTATATACAAATAAAAGTTTATCGAAAAATTGATACGGTAACGTAATGAAGCATGAATTATTCTTATCATTCATGCTTCATTACGTTACCGTATCAAGAATAAAATTTTCTATATCAATTTTCTATATAGAAATATTGTATTCTTGATACAGTAACGTAATGAAGCATGAATAATGAGAACAATTCATGCTTCATTACGTTACCGTATTAAGAATACAATATTTCTATATAGAAAATTAAGGAATGTACGATTTGATTTTCAAGGTGAAAACGTGAAATGCGTAAATAATGTATATGTATTATCTTGTTTGCTAACTGTCTATCATTGGTCCGCCGATCTAGTATTAGATAAAATACAAAAGATTCGATCATCTCCGGTATATAAACCGGAGGATATTCGAATTTTTTATCAGTCGAATTTTTGAGTGTCAACGCACATCAACTAAGGGTAAAAATGAAACTTTGTTTCACTTGGTGGTTCTTCCTTGTTGGAGCGCTTGCTGTCTGCACATTGGTCCAAGAATGTCAAGTACAGTTATTTATTGTTTTTTAGTTTGAACAATTGCTTTTTCTAAATAATTTTTATCTTCATATTAAAATATTGAGAACTATTTAACTGATAAGTTTCTTCTGTGTATAGTTTTTAATGGCAATATATGCATGGTAAGAATAAAAAAGAATTAGTCCATATGGAGTGAATTATAAATTATATAACATATCGTAAATTATATGATACTAGGCCTCCTAAACTCTCGCTTCGCGTGCGCTAACTGTTAGGTATTATTTTCTCTTTTCAATAAAGGATTACAAAACATTTTAATTCTAATTTATTTATTTAATAAACTATTCAAAATTATTCGTAACGAATAAATTTATATCAATAAATTGACTAAAGTAGAAATTTCATATATATCTTTTACTTTCAAGTACAAAGTAACTGTTTTTGAAACTGTGTTCAGATACTGACCGAGACGGTCTAATTTACTTCTGAAAATCCTTCTAAATGTTTCACATTAGAATAAACTGATATTTTTCTTACAAGGGTTATTTTTTCCTTAAGGTAGTTCTAACACTACAGTCAAATCAAAAATTTGTTTCTTAATTTATCTCTGTACCATATGATTTTTGAGCTTAAGTTTATTAAGAAAAGTCAAATCGCTTCAAGAACAACATACTCAAAATTTATGGTCATCCAAGGTCATCTGTGCTCGTTATATGCCTATGAAAATCATGAATAATAAAGTAATGAGATTTCCTTATTTATAAAGTAGAACTGTCACACTTAGAATGAAATAGATCTTCCGAGATTCTGATTGGCTCTCAAAAATATATTTTTGTTTCGATGGTTATTCCAACTAAATTCATAGATGTAAACTGACAGTTTGCACAAAAAGAACTGACAGATTCTCAAAACGTCAATCTATAACC